>CALPBS010000047.1:0-83845 GCA_943142095.1 Ophonus ardosiacus
AAGTCAGCATATTCCATTCACACATAAGAAAAAACACGTGTCCAAAGATTTTACTCAAAAATGCTTTTTACACCGCAAAACGACGATTTCTGATGAAAAAACTATTTTTCACATTTTGTCTCCGAATTGCTTCAAAATGTGTTTTCTACACGAAAAACGTGTATTTAGAGTGTTTTACAGCATTTTGTTTAAGGTCTCACTGGGTTGAAAAGGGCACCACGGTATCCCTTCAAAAGCTTGTATACACTAAAATACAGTATAATCTGTCATATTCTGCCATAAGTCAGCATATTCCATTCACACATAAGAAAAAACACGTGTCCAAAGATTTTACTCAAAAATGCTTTTTACACCGCAAAACGACGATTTCTGATGAAAAAACTATTTTTCACATTTTGTCTCCGAATTGGTTCAAAATGTGTTTTCTACACGAAAAACGTGTATTTAGAGTGATTTACAGCATTTTGTTTAAGGTCTCACTGGGTTGAAAAGGGCACCACGGAATCCCTTCAAAAGCTTGTATACACTAAAATACAGTATAATCTGTCATATTCTGCCATAAGTCAGCATATTCCATTCACACATAAGAAAAAACACGTGTCCAAAGATTTTACTCAAAAATGCTTTTTACACCGCAAAACGACGATTTCTGATGAAAAAACTATTTTTCACATTTTGTCTCCGAATTGCTTCAAAATGTGTTTTCTACACGAAAAACGTGTATTTAGAGTGTTTTACAGCATTTTGTTTAAGGTCTCACTGAGTTGAAAAGGGCACCACGGAATCCCTTCAAAAGCTTGTATACACTAAAATACAGTATAATCTGTCATATTCTGCCATAAGTCAGCATATTCCATTCACACATAAGAAAAAACACGTGTCCAAAGATTTTACTCAAAAATGCTTTTTACACCGCAAAACGACGATTTCTGATGAAAAAACTATTTTTCACATTTTGTCTCCGAATGCTTCAAAATGTGTTTTCTACACGAAAAACGTGTATTTAGAGTGTTTTACAGCATTTTGTTTAAGGTCTCACTGGGTTGAAAAGGTCACCACGGAATCCCTTCAAAAGCTTGTATACACTAAAATACAGTATAATCTGTCATATTCTGCCATAAGTCAGCATATTCCATTCACATATAAGAAAAAACACGTGTCCAAAGATTTTACTCAAAAATGCTTTTTACAACGCAAAACGACGATTTCTGATGAAAAAACTATTTTTCACATTTTGTCTCCGAATTGATTCAAAATGTGTTTTCTACACGAAAAACGTGTATTTAGAGTGTTTTACAGCATTTTGTTTAAGGTCTCACTGGGTTGAAAAGGGCACCACGGAATCCCTTCAAAAGCTTGTATACACTAAAATACAGTATAATCTGTCATATTCTGCCATAAGTCAGCATATTCCTTTCACACATAAGCAAAAACACGTGTCCAAAGATTTTACTCAAAAATGCTTTTTACACCGCAAAACGACGATTTCTGATGAAAAAACTATTTTTCACATTTTGTCTCCGAATTGCTTCAAAAGGTGTTTTCTACACGAAAAACGTGTATTTAGAGTGTTTTACAGCATTTTGTTTAAGGTCTCACTGGGTTGAAAAGGGCACCACGGAATCCCTTCAAAAGCTTGTATACACTAAAATACAGTATAATCTGTCATATTCTGCCATAATTCAGCATATTCCATTCACACATAAGAAAAAACACGTGTCCAAAGATTTTACTCAAAAATGCTTTTTACACCGCAAAACGACGATTTCTGATGAAAAAACTATTTTTCACATTTTGTCTCCGAATTGGTTCAAAATGTGTTTTCTACACGAAAAACGTGTATTTAGAGTGATTTACAGCATTTTGTTTAAGGTCTCACTGGGTTGAAAAGGGCACCACGGAATCCCTTCAAAAGCTTGTATACACTAAAATACAGTATAATCTGTCATATTCTGCCATAAGTCAGCATATTCCATTCACACATAAGAAAAAACACGTGTCCAAAGATTTTACTCAAAAATGCTTTTTACACCGCAAAACGACGATTTCTGATGAAAAAACTATTTTTCACATTTTGTCTCCGAATTGCTTCAAAATGTGTTTTCTACACGAAAAACGTGTATTTAGAGTGTTTTACAGCATTTTGTTTAAGGTCTCACTGAGTTGAAAAGGGCACCACGGAATCCCTTCAAAAGCTTGTATACACTAAAATACAGTATAATCTGTCATATTCTGCCATAAGTCAGCATATTCCATTCACACATAAGAAAAAACACGTGTCCAAAGATTTTACTCAAAAATGCTTTTTACACTGCAAAACGACGATTTCTGATGAAAAAACTATTTTTCACATTTTGTCTCCGAATTGCTTCAAAATGTGTTTTCTACACGAAAAACGTGTATTTAGAGTGTTTTACAGCATTTTGTTTAAGGTCTCACTGGGTTGAAAAGGGCACCACGGAATCCCTTCAAAAGCTTGTATACACTAAAATACAGTATAATCTGTCATATTCTGCCATAAGTCAGCATATTCCTTTCACACATAAGAAAAAAACACGTGTCCAAAGATTTTACTCAAAAATGCTTTTTACACCGCAAAACGACGATTTCTGATGAAAAAACTATTTTTCACATTTTGTCTCCGAATTGCTTCAAAAGTTGTTTTCTACACGAAAAACGTGTATTTAGAGTGTTTTACAGCATTTTGTTTAAGGTCTCACTGGGTTGAAAAGGGCACCACGGAATCCCTTCAAAAGCTTGTATACACTAAAATACAGTATAATCTGTCATATTCTGCCATAATTCAGCATATTCCATTTACACATAAGAAAAAACACGTGTCCAAAGATTTTACTCAAAAATGCTTTTTACACCGCAAAACGACGATTTCTGATGAAAAAACTATTTTTCACATTTTGTCTCCGAATTGCTTCAAAATGTGTTTTCTACACGAAAAACGTGTATTTAGAGTGTTTTACAGCATTTTGTTTAAGGTCTCACTGGGTTGAAAAGGGCACCACGGATTCCCTTCAAAAGCTTGTATACACTAAAATACAGTATAATCTGTCATATTCTGCCATAAGTCAGCATATTCCATTCACACATAAGAAAAAACACGTGTCCAAAGATTTTACTCAAAAATGCTTTTTACACCGCAAAACGACGATTTCTGATGAAAAAACTATTTTTCACATTTTGTCTCCGAATTGCTTCAAAATGTGTTTTCTACACGAAAAACGTGTATTTAGAGTGTTTTACAGCATTTTGTTTAAGGTCTCACTGGGTTGAAAAGGGCCCACGGAATCCCTTCAAAAGCTTGTATACACTAAAATACAGTATAATCTGTCATATTCTGCCATAAGTCAGCATATTCCATTCACACATAAGAAAAAACACGTGTCCAAAGATTTTACTCATAAATGCTTTTTACACCGCAAAACGACCGATTTCTGATGAAAAAACTATTTTTTCACATTTTGTCTCCGAATTGCTTCAAAATGTGTTTTCTACACGAAAAACGTGTATTTACAGTGTTTTACAGCATTTTGTTTAAGGTCTCACTGGGTTGAAAAGGGCACCACGGAATCCCTTCAAAAGCTAGTATACACTAAAATACAGTATAATCTGTCATATTCTGCCATAAGTCAGCATATTCCATTCACACATAAGAAAAAACACGTGTCCAAAGATTTTACTCAAAAATGCTTTTTACACCGCAAAACGACGATTTCTGATGAAAAAACTATTTTTCACATTTTGTCTCCGAATTGCTTCAAAATGTGTTTTCTACACGAAAAACGTGTATTTAGAGTGTTTTACAGCATTTTGTTTAAGGTCTCACTGTGTTGAAAAGGGCACCACGGAATCCCTTCAAAAGCTTGTATACACTAAAATACAGTATAATCTGTCATATTCTGCCATAAGTCAGCATATTCCTTTCACACATAAGAAAAAACACGTGTCCAAAGATTTTACTCAAAAATGCTTTTTACACCGCAAAACGACGATTTCTGATGAAAAAACTATTTTTCACATTTTGTCTCCGAATTGGTTCAAAATGTGTTTTCTACACGAAAAACGTGTATTTAGAGTGATTTACAGCATTTTGTTTAAGGTCTCACTGGGTTGAAAAGGGCACCACGGAATCCCTTCAAAAGCTTGTATACACTAAAATACAGTATAATCTGTCATATTCTGCCATAAGTCAGCATATTCCATTCACACATAAGAAAAAACACGTGTCCAAAGATTTTACTCAAAAATGCTTTTTACACCGCAAAACGACGATTTCTGATGAAAAAACTATTTTTCACATTTTGTCTCCGAATTGCTTCAAAATGTGTTTTCTACACGAAAAACGTGTATTTAGAGTGTTTTACAGCATTTTGTTTAAGGTCTCACTGGGTTGAAAAGGGCACCACGGAATCCCTTCAAAAGCTTGTATACACTAAAATACAGTATAATCTGTCATATTCTGCCATAAGTCAGCATATTCCATTCACACATAAGAAAAAACACGTGTCCAAAGATTTTACTCAAAAATGCTTTTTACACCGCAAAACGACGATTTCTGATGAAAAAACTATTTTCACATTTTGTCTCCGAATTGCTTCAAAATGTGTTTTCTACACGAAAAACGTGTATTTAGAGTGTTTTACAGCATTTTGTTTAAGGTCTCACTGGGTTGAAAAGGGCACCACGGAATCCCTTCAAAAGCTTGTATACACTAAAATACAGTATAATCTGTCATATTCTGCCATAAGTCAGCATACTCCATTCACACATAAGAAAAAACACGTGTCCAAAGATTTTACTCAAAAATGCTTTTTACACCGCAAAACGACGATTTCTGATGAAAAAACTATTTTTCACATTTTGTCTCCGAACTGCTTCAAAATGTGTTTTTCTACACGAAAAACGTGTATTTAGAGTGTTTTACAGCATTTTGTTTAAGGTCTCACTGTGTTGAAAAGGGCACCACGGAATCCCTTCAAAAGCTTGTATACACTAAAATACAGTATAATCTGTCATATTCTGCCATAAGTCAGCATATTCCTTTCACACATAAGAAAAAACACGTGTCCAAAGATTTTACTCAAAAATGCTTTTTACACCGCAAAACGACGATTTCTGATGAAAAAACTATTTTTCACATTTTGTCTCCGAATTGCTTCAAAAGGTGTTTTCTACACGAAAAACGTGTATTTAGAGTGTTTTACAGCATTTTGTTTAAGGTCTCACTGGGTTGAAAAGGGCACCACGGAATCCCTTCAAAAGCTTGTATACACTAAAATACAGTATAATCTGTCATATTCTGCCATAATTCAGCATATTCCATTCACACATAAGAAAAAACACGTGTCCAAAGATTTTACTCAAAAATGCTTTTTACACCGCAAAACGACGATTTCTGATGAAAAAACTATTTTTTCACATTTTGTCTCCGAATTGGTTCAAAATGTGTTTTCTACACGAAAAACGTGTATTTAGAGTGATTTACAGCATTTTGTTTAAGGTCTCACTGGGTTGAAAAGGGCACCACGGAATCCCTTCAAAAGCTTGTATACACTAAAATACAGTATAATCTGTCATATTCTGCCATAAGTCAGCATATTCCATTCACACATAAGAAAAAACACGTGTCCAAAGATTTTACTCAAAAATGCTTTTTTACACCGCAAAACGACGATTTCTGATGAAAAAACTATTTTTCACATTTTGTCTCCGAATTGCTTCAAAATGTGTTTTCTACACGAAAAACGTGTATTTAGAGTGTTTTACAGCATTTTGTTTAAGGTCTCACTGGGTTGAAAAGGGCACCACGGAATCCCTTCAAAAGCTTGTATACACTAAAATACAGTATAATCTGTCATATTCTGCCATAAGTCAGCATACTCCATTCACACATAAGAAAAAACACGTGTCCAAAGATTTTACTCAAAAATGCTTTTTACACCGCAAAACGACGATTTCTGATGAAAAAACTATTTTTCACATTTTGTCTCCGAACTACTTCAAAATGTGTTTTCTACACGAAAAACGTGTATTTAGAGTGTTTTACAGCATTTTGTTTAAGGTCTCACTGGGTTGAAAAGGGCACCACGGAATCCCTTCAAAAGCTTGTATACACTAAAATACAGTATAATCTGTCATATTCTGCCATAAGTCAGCATATTCCATTCACACATAAGAAAAAACACGTGTCCAAAGATTTTACTCAAAAATGCTTTTTACACCGCAAAACGACGATTTCTGATGAAAAAACTATTTTTCACATTTTGTCTCCGAATTGCTTCAAAATGTGTTTTCTACACGAAAAACGTGTATTTAGAGTGTTTTACAGCATTTTGTTTAAGGTCTCACTGGGTTGAAAAGGGCACCACGGAATCCCTTCAAAAGCTTGTATACACTAAAATACAGTATAATCTGTCATATTCTGCCATAAGTCAGCATATTCCATTCACACATAAGAAAAAACACGTGTCCAAAGATTTTACTCAAAAATGCTTTTTACACCGCAAAACGACGATTTCTGATGAAAAAACTATTTTTCACATTTTGTCTCCGAATTGCTTCAAAATGTGTTTTCTACACGAAAAACGTGAATTTAGAGTGTTTTACAGCATTTTGTTTAAGGTCTCACTGGGTTGAAAAGGGCACCACGGAATCCCTTCAAAAGCTTGTATACACTAAAATACAGTATAATCTGTCATATTCTGCCATAAGTCAGCATATTCCATTCACACATAAGAAAAAACACGTGTCCAAAGATTTTACTCAAAAATGCTTTTTACACCGCAAAACGACGATTTCTGATGAAAAAACTATTTTTCACATTTTGTCTCCGAATTGCTTCAAAAGGTGTTTTTCTACACGAAAAACGTGTATTTAGAGTGTTTTACAGCATTTTGTTTAAGGTCTCACTGGGTTGAAAAGGGCACCACGGAATCCCTTCAAAAGCTTGTATACACTAAAATACAGTATAATCTGTCATATTCTGCCATAATTCAGCATATTCCATTCACACATAAGAAAAAACACGTGTCCAAAGATTTTACTCAAAAATGCTTTTTACACCGCAAAACGACGATTTCTGATGAAAAAACTATTTTTCACATTTTGTCCTCCGAATTGGTTCAAAATGTGTTTTCTACACGAAAAACGTGTATTTAGAGTGATTTACAGCATTTTGTTTAAGGTCTCACTGGGTTGAAAAGGGCACCACGGAATCCCTTCAAAAGCTTGTATACACTAAAATACAGTATAATCTGTCATATTCTGCCATAAGTCAGCATATTCCATTCACACATAAGAAAAAACACGTGTCCAAAGATTTTACTCAAAAATGCTTTTTACACCGCAAAACGACGATTTCTGATGAAAAAACTATTTTTCACATTTTGTCTCCGAATTGCTTCAAAATGTGTTTTTCTACACGAAAAACGTGTATTTAGAGTGTTTTACAGCATTTTGTTTAAGGTCTCACTGAGTTGAAAAGGGCACCACGGAATCCCTTCAAAAGCTTGTATACACTAAAATAGAGTATAATCTGTCATATTCTGCCATAAGTCAGCATATTCCATTCACACATAAGAAAAAACACGTGTCCAAAGATTTTACTCAAAAATGCTTTTTACACTGCAAAACGACGATTTCTGATGAAAAAACTATTTTTCACATTTTGTCTCCGAATTGCTTCAAAATGTGTTTTCTACACGAAAAACGTGTATTTAGAGTGTTTTACAGCATTTTGTTTAAGGTCTCACTGGGTTGAAAAGGGCACCACGGAATCCCTTCAAAAGCTTGTATACACTAAAATACAGTATAATCTGTCATATTCTGCCATAAGTCAGCATATTCCATTCACACATAAGAAAAAACACGTGTCCAAAGATTTTACTCAAAAATGCTTTTTACACCGCAAAACGACGATTTCTGATGAAAAAACTATTTTTCACATTTTGTCTCCGAATTGCTTCAAAATGTGTTTTCTACACGAAAAACGTGTATTTAGAGTGTTTTACAGCATTTTGTTTAAGGTCTCACTGGGTTGAAAAGGGCACCACGGAATCCCTTCAAAAGCTTGTATACACTAAAATACAGTATAATCTGTCATATTCTGCCATAAGTCAGCATATTCCATTCTTACATAAGAAAAAACACGTGTCCAAAGAATTTACTCAAAAATGCTTTTTACACCGCAAAACGACGATTTCTGATGAAAAAACTATTTTTCACATTTTGTCTCCGAATTGCTTCAAAATGTGTTTTCTACACGAAAAACGTGTATTTAGAGTGTTTTACAGCATTTTGTTTAAGGTCTCACTGGGTTGAAAAGGGCACCACGGAATCCCTTCAAAAGCTTGTATACACTAAAATACAGTATAATCTGTCATATTCTGCCATAAGTCAGCATATTCCATTCACACATAAGAAAAAACACGTGTCCAAAGATTTTACTCAAAAATGCTTTTTACACCGCAAAACGACGATTTCTGATGAAAAAACAATTTTTCACATTTTGTCTCCGAATTGCTTCAAAATGTGTTTTCTACACGAAAAACGTGTATTTAGAGTGTTTTACAGCATTTTGTTTAAGGTCTCACTGGGTTGAAAAGGGGCACCACGGAATCCCTTCAAAAGCTTGTATACACTAAAATACAGTATAATCTGTCATATTCTGCCATAAGTCAGCATACTCCATTCACACATAAGAAAATACACGTGTCCAAAGATTTTACTCAAAAATGCTTTTTACAACGCAAAACGACGATTTCTGATGAAAAAACTATTTTTCACATTTTGTCTCCGAACTGCTTCAAAATGTGTTTTCTACGCGAAAAACGTGTATTTAGAGTGTTTTACAGCATTTTGTTTAAGGTCTCACTGGGTTGAAAAGGGCACCACGGAATCCCTTCAAAAGCTTGTATACACTAAAATACAGTATAATCTGTCATATTCTGCCATAAGTCAGCATATTCCATTCACACATAAGAAAAAACACGTGTCCAAAGATTTTACTCAAAAATGCTTTTTACAACGCAAAACGACGATTTCTGATGAAAAAACTATTTTTCACATTTGTCTCCGAATTGCTTCAAAATGTGTTTTCTACACGAAAAACGTGTATTTAGAGTGTTTTACAGCATTTTGTTTAAGGTCTCACTGGGTTGAAAAGGGCACCACGGTATCCCTTCAAAAGCTTATATACACTAAAATACAGTATAATCTGTCATATTCTGCCATAAGTCAGCATATTCCATTCTTACATAAGAAAAAACACGTATCCAAAGATTTTACTCAAAAATGCTTTTTACACCGCAAAACGACGATTTCTGATGAAAAAACTATTTTTCACATTTTGTCTCCGAATTGCTTCAAAATGTGTTTTCTACACGAAAAACGTGTATTTAGAGTGTTTTACAGCATTTTGTTTAAGGTCTCACTGGGTTGAAAAGGGCACCACGGAATCCCTTCAAAAGCTTGTATACACTAAAATACAGTATAATCTGTCATATTCTGCCATAAGTCAGCATATTCCATTCACACATAAGAAAAAACACGTGTCCAAAGATTTTACTCAAAAATGCTTTTTACACCGCAAAACGACGATTTCTGATGAAAAAACTATTTTTCACATTTTGTCTCCGAATTGCTTCAAAATGTGTTTTCTACACGAAAAACGTGTATTTAGAGTGTTTTACAGCATTTTGTTTAAGGTCTCACTGGGTTGAAAAGGGCACCACGGAATCCCTTCAAAAGCTTGTATACACTAAAATACAGTTTAATATGTCATATTCTGCCATAAGTCAGCATATTTCATTCACACATAAGAAAAAAACACTTGTCCAAAGATTTTACTCAAAAATACTTTTTACACCGCAAAACGACGATTTCTGATGAAAAAACTATTTTTCACATTTTGTCTCCGAATTGCTTCAAAATGTGTTTTCTACACGAAAAACGTGTATTTAGAGTGTTTTACAGCATTTTGTTTAAGGTCTCACTGGGTTGAAAAGGGCACCACGGAATCCCTTCAAAAGCTTGTATACACTAAAATACAGTATAATCTGTCATATTCTGCCATAAGTCAGCATACTCCATTCACACATAAGAAAAAACACGTGTCCAAAGATTTTACTCAAAAATGCTTTTTACACCGCAAAACGACGATTTCTGATGAAAAAACTATTTTTCACATTTTGTCTCCGAACTGCTTCAAAATGTGTTTTCTACACGAAAAACGTGTATTTAGAGTGTTTTACAGCATTTTGTTTAAGGTCTCACTGGGTTGAAAAGGGCACCACGGAATCCCTTCAAAAGCTTGTATACACTAAAATACAGTATAATCTGTCATATTCTGCCATAAGTCAGCATATTCCATTCACACATAAGAAAAAACACGTGTCCCAAAGATTTTACTCAAAAATGCTTTTTACAACGCAAAACGACGATTTCTGATGAAAAAACTATTTTTCACATTTTGTCTCCGAATCGCTTCAAAATGTGTTTTCTACACGAAAAACGTGTATTTAGAGTGTTTTACTGCATTTTGTTTAAGGTCTCACTGGGTTGAAAAGGGCACCACGGAATCCCTTCAAAAGCTTGTATACACTAAAATACAGTATAATCTGTCATATTCTGCCATAAGTCAGCATATTCCATTCACACATAAGAAAAAAACACGTGTCCAAAGATTTTACTCAAAAATGCTTTTTACACCGCAAAACGACGATTTCTGATGAAAAAACTATTTTTCACATTTTGTCTCCGAATTGCTTCAAAATGTGTTTTCTACACGAAAAACTTGTATTTAGAGTGTTTTACAGCATTTTGTTTAAGGTCTCACTGGGTTGAAAAGGGCACCACGTAATCCCTTCAAAGCTTGTATACACTAAAATACAGTATAATCTGTCATATTCTGCCATAAGTCAGCATATTCCATTCACACATAAGAAAAAACACGTGTCCAAAGATTTTACTCAAAAATGCTTTTTACACCGCAAAACGACGATTTCTGATGAAAAAACTATTTTTCACATTTTGTCTCCGAATTGCTTCAAAATGTGTTTTCTACACGAAACACGTGTATTTAGAGTGTTTTACAGCATTTTGTTTAGGTCTCACTGGGTTGAAAAGGGCACCACGGAATCCCTTCAAAAGCTTGTATACACTAAAATACAGTTTAATATGTCATATTCTGCCATAAGTCAGCATATTTCATTCACACATAAGAAAAAACACGTGTCCAAAGATTTTACTCAAAAATACTTTTTACACCGCAAAACGACGATTTCTGATGAAAAAACTATTTTTCACATTTTGTCTCCGAATTGCTTCAAAATGTGTTTTCTACACGAAAAACGTGTATTTAGAGTGTTTTTACAGCATTTTGTTTAAGGTCTCACTGGGTTGAAAAGGGCACCACGGAATCCCTTCAAAAGCTTGTATACACTAAAATACAGTATAATCTGTCATATTCTGCCATAAGTCAGCATACTCCATTCACACATAAGAAAAAACACGTGTCCAAAGATTTTACTCAAAAATGCTTTTTACACCGCAAAACGACGATTTCTGATGAAAAAACTATTTTTCACATTTTGTCTCCGAACTGCTTCAAAATGTGTTTTTCTACACGAAAAACGTGTATTTAGAGTGTTTTACAGCATTTTGTTTAAGGTCTCACTGGGTTGAAAAGGGCACCACGGAATCCCTTCAAAAGCTTGTATACACTAAAATACAGCATAATCTGTCATATTCTGCCATAAGTCAGCATATTCCATTCACACATAAGAAAAAACACGTGTCCAAAGATTTTACTCAAAAATGCTTTTTACAACGCAAAACGACGATTTCTGATGAAAAAACTATTTTTCACATTTTGTCTCCGAATCGCGCTTCAAAATGTGTTTTCTACACGAAAAACGTGTATTTAGAGTGTTTTACAGCATTTTGTTTAAGGTCTCACTGGTTGAAAAGGGCACCACGGAATCCCTTCAAAAGCTTGTATACACTAAAATACAGTATAATCTGTCATATTCTGCCATAAGTCAGCATATTCCATTCACACATAAGAAAAAACACGTGTCCAAAGATTTTACTCAAAAATGCTTTTTACACCGCAAAACGACGATTTCTGATGAAAAAACTATTTTTCACATTTTGTCTCCGAATTGCTTCAAAATGTGTTTTCTACACGAAAAACGTGTATTTAGAGTGTTTTACAGCATTTTGTTTAAGGTCTCACTGGGTTGAAAAGGGCACCACGGAATCCCTTCAAAAGCTTGTATACACTAAAATACAGTATAATCTGTCATATTCTGCCATAAGTCAGCATATTCCATTCACACATAAGAAAAAACACGTGTCCAAAGATTTTACTCAAAAATGCTTTTTACACCGCAAAACGACGATTTCTGATGAAAAAACTATTTTTCACATTTTGTCTCCGAATTGCTTCAAAATGTGTTTTCTACACGAAAAACGTGTATTTAGAGTGTTTTACAGCATTTTGTTTAAGGTCTCACTGGGTTGAAGAGGGCACCACGGAATCCCTTCAAAAGCTTGTATACACTAAAATACAGTATAATCTGTCATATTCTGCCATAAGTCAGCATATTCCATTCACACATAAGAAAAAACACGTGTCCAAAGATTTTACTCAAAAATGCTTTTTACACCGCAAAACGACGATTTCTGATGAAAAAACTATTTTTCACATTTTGTCTCCGAATTGCTTCAAAATGTGTTTTCTACACGAAAAACGTGTATTTAGAGTGTTTTACAGCATTTTGTTTAAGGTCTCACTGAGTTGAAAAGGGCACCACGGAATCCCTTCAAAAGCTTGTATACACTAAAATACAGTATAATCTGTCATATTCTGCCATAAGTCAGCATATTCCATTCACACATAAGAAAAAACACGTGTCCAAAGATTTTACTCAAAAATGCTTTTTACACCGCAAAACGACGATTTCTGATGAAAAAACTATTTTTCACATTTTGTCTCCGAATTGCTTCAAAATGTGTTTTCTACACGAAAAACTTGTATTTAGAGTGTTTTACAGCATTTTGTTTAAGGTCTCACTGGGTTGAAAAGGGCACCACGTAATCCCTTCAAAAGCTTGTATACACTAAAATACAGTATAATCTGTCATATTCTGCCATAAGTCAGCATATTCCATTCACACATAAGAAAAAACACGTGTCCAAAGATTTTACTCAAAAATGCTTTTTACACCGCAAAACGACGATTTCTGATGAAAAAACTATTTTTCACATTTTGTCTCCGAATTGCTTCAAAATGTGTTTTCTACACGAAAAACGTGTATTTAGAGTGTTTTACAGCATTTTGTTTAAGGTCTCACTGGGTGAAAAGGGCACCACGGAATCCCTTCAAAAGCTTGTATACACTAAAATACAGTATAATCTGTCATATTCTGCCATAAGTCAGCATATTCCATTCACACATAAGAAAAAACACGTGTTCAAAAGATTTTACTCAAAAATGCTTTTTACACCGCAAAACGACGATTTCTGATGAAAAAACTATTTTTCACATTTTGTCTCCGAATTGCTTCAAAATATGTTTTCTACACGAAAAACGTGTATTTAGAGTGTTTTACAGCATTTTGTTTAAGGTCTCACTGAGTTGAAAAGGGCACCACGGAATCCCTTCAAAAGCTTGTATACACTAAAATACAGTATAATCTGTCATATTCTGCCATAAGTCAGCATATTCCATTCACACATAAGAAAAAACACGTGTCCAAAGATTTTACTCAAAAATGCTTTTTACACCGCAAAACGACGATTTCTGATGAAAAAACTATTTTTCACATTTTGTCTCCGAATTGCTTCAAAATGTGTTTTCTACACGAAAAACGTGTATTTAGAGTGTTTTACAGCATTTTGTTTAAGGTCTCACTGGGTTGAAAAGGGCACCACGGAATCCCTTCAAAAGCTTGTATACACTAAAATACAGTATAATCTGTCATATTCTGCCATAAGTCAGCATATTCCATTCACACATAAGAAAAAACACGTGTCCAAAGATTTTACTCAAAAATGCTTTTTACACCGCAAAACGACGATTTCTGATGAAAAAACTATTTTTCACATTTTGTCTCCGAATTGCTTCAAAATGTGTTTTCTACACGAAAAACGTGTATTTAGAGTGTTTTACAGCATTTTGTTTAAGGTCTCACTGGGTTGAAAAGGGCACCACGGAATCCCTTCAAAAGCTTGTATACACTAAAATACAGTATAATCTGTCATATTCTGCCATAAGTCAGCATACTCCATTCACACATAAGAAAAAACACGTGTCCAAAGATTTTACTCAAAAATGCTTTTTACACCGCAAAACGACGATTTCTGATGAAAAAACTATTTTTCACATTTTGTCTCCGAACTGCTTCAAAATGTGTTTTCTACACGAAAAACGTGTATTTAGAGTGAATTACAGCATTTTGTTTAAGGTCTCACTGGGTTGAAAAGGGCACCACGGAATCCCTTCAAAAGCTTGTATACACTAAAATACAGTATAATCTGTCATATTCTGCCATAAGTCAGCATATTCCATTCACACATAAGAAAAAACACGTGTCCAAAGATTTTACTCAAAAATGCTTTTTACACCGCAAAACGACGATTTCTGATGAAAAAACTATTTTTCACATTTTGTCTCCGAATTGCTTCAAAATGTGTTTTCTACACGAAAAACGTGTATTTAGAGTGTTTTACAGCATTTTGTTTAAGGTCTCACTGGGTTGAAAAGGGCACCACGGAATCCCTTCAAAAGCTTGTATACACTAAAATACAGTATAATCTGTCATATTCTGCCATAAGTCAGCATATTCCATTCACACATAAGAAAAAACACGTGTCCAAAAATTTTACTCAAAAATGCTTTTTACACCGCAAAACGACGATTTCTGATGAAAAAACTATTTTTCACATTTTGTCTCCGAATTGCTTCAAAATGTGTTTTCTACACGAAAAACGTGAATTTAGAGTGTTTTACAGCATTTTGTTTAAGGTCTCACTGGGTTGAAAAGGGCACCACGGAATCCCTTCAAAAGCTTGTATACACTAAAATACAGTATAATCTGTCATATTCTGCCATAAGTCAGCATATTCCATTTACACATAAGAAAAAACACGTGTCCAAAGATTTTACTCAAAAATGCTTTTTACACCGCAAAACGACGATTTCTGATGAAAAAACTTTTTTTTTCACATTTTGTCTCCGAATTGCTTCAAAATGTGTTTTCTACACGAAAAACGTATATTTAGAGTGTTTTACAGCATTTTGTTTAAGGTCTCACTGGGTTGAAAAGGGCACCACGGAATCCCTTCAAAAGCTTGTATACACTAAAATACAGTATAATCTGTCATATTCTGCCATAAGTCAGCATATTCCATTCACACATAAGAAAAAACACGTGTCCAAAGATTTTACTCAAAAATGCTTTTTACACCGCAAAACGACGATTTCTGATGAAAAAACTATTTTTCACATTTTGTCTCCGAATTGCTTCAAAATGTGTTTTCTACACGAAAAACGTGTATTTAGAGTGTTTTACAGCATTTTGTTTAAGGTCTCACTGGGTTGAAAAGGGCCCACGGAATCCCTTCAAAAGCTTGTATACACTAAAATACAGTATAATCTGTCATATTCTGCCATAAGTCAGCATATTCCATTCACACATAAGAAAAAACACGTGTCCAAAGATTTTACTCAAAAATGCTTTTTACACCGCAAAACGACGATTTCTGATGAAAAAACTATTTTTCACATTTTGTCTCCGAATTGCTTCAAAATGTGTTTTCTACACGAAAAACGTGTATTTAGAGTGATTTACAGCATTTTGTTTAAGGTCTCACTGGGTTGAAAAGGGCACCACGGAATCCCTTCAAAAGCTTGTATACACTAAAATACAGTATAATCTGTCATATTCTGCCATAAGTCAGCATATTCCATTCACACATAAGAAAAAACACGTGTCCAAAGATTTTACTCAAAAATGCTTTTTACACCGCAAAACGACGATTTCTGATGAAAAAACTATTTTTCACATTTTGTCTCCGAATTGCTTCAAAATGTGTTTTCTACACGAAAAACGTGTATTTAGAGTGTTTTACAGCATTTTGTTTAAGGTCTCACTGGGTTGAAAAGGGCACCACGGAATCCCTTCAAAAGCTTGTATACACTAAAATACAGTATAATCTGTCATATTCTACCATAAGTCAGCATATTCCATTCACACATAAGAAAAAACACGTGTCCAAAGATTTTACTCAAAAATGCTTTTTACACCGCAAAACGACGATTTCTGATGAAAAAACTATTTTTCACATTTTGTCTCCGAATTGCTTCAAAATGTGTTTTCTACACGAAAAACGTGTATTTAGAGTGTCTTACAGCATTTTGTTTAAGGTCTCACTGGGTTGAAAAGGGCACCACGGTATCCCTTCAAAAGCTTGTATACACTAAAATACAGTATAATCTGTCATATTCTGCCATAAGTCAGCATATTCCATTCACACATAAGAAAAAACACGTGTCCAAAGATTTTACTCAAAAATGCTTTTTACACCGCAAAACGACGATTTCTGATGAAAAAACTATTTTTCACATTTTGTCTCCGAATTGCTTCAAAATGTGTTTTCTACACGAAAAACGTGTATTTAGAGTGTTTTACAGCATTTTGTTTAAGGTCTCACTGGGTTGAAAAGGGCACCACGGAATCCCTTCAAAAGCTTGTATACACTAAAATACAGTATAATCTGTCATATTCTGCCATAAGTCAGCATATTCCATTCACATATAAGAAAAAACACGTGTCCAAAGATTTTACTCAAAAATGCTTTTTACAACGCAAAACGACGATTTCTGATGAAAAAACTATTTTTCACATTTTGTCTCCGAATTGCTTCAAAATGTGTTTTATACACGAAAAACGTGTATTTAGAGTGTTTTACAGCATTTTGTTTATGGTCTCACTGGGTTGAAAAGGGCACCACGGAATCCCTTCAAAAGCTTGTATACACTAAAATACAGTATAATCTGTCATATTCTGCCATAAGTCAGCATATTCCATTCACACATAAGAAAAAACACGTGTCCAAAGATTTTACTCAAAAATGCTTTTTACACCGCAAAACGACGATTTCTGATGAAAAAACTATTTTTCACATTTTGTCTCCGAATTGCTTCAAAATGTGTTTTCTACACGAAAAACGTGTATTTAGAGTGTTTTACAGCATTTTGTTTAAGGTCTCACTGGGTTGAAAAGGGCACCACGGAATCCCTTCAAAAGCTTGTATACACTAAAATACAGTATAATCTGTCATATTCTGCCATAAGTCAGCATATTCCATTCACATATAAGAAAAAACACGTGTCCAAAGATTTTACTCAAAAATGCTTTTTACAACGCAAAACGACGATTTCTGATGAAAAAACTATTTTTCACATTTTGTCTCCGAATTGCTTCAAAATGTGTTTTATACACGAAAAACGTGTATTTAGAGTGTTTTACAGCATTTTGTTTATGGTCTCACTGGGTTGAAAAGGGCACCACGGAATCCCTTCAAAAGCTTGTATACACTAAAATACAGTATAATCTGTCATATTCTGCCATAAGTCAGCATATTCCTTTCACACATAAGAAAAAACACGTGTCCAAAGATTTTACTCAAAAATGCTTTTTACACCGCAAAAACGACGATTTCTGATGAAAAAACTATTTTACACATTTTGTCTCCGAATTGCTTCAAAAGGTGTTTTCTACACGAAAAACGTGTATTTAGAGTGTTTTACAGCATTTTGTTTAAGGTCTCACTGGGTTGAAAAGGGCACCACGGAATCCCTTCAAAAGCTTGTATACACTAAAATACAGTATAATCTGTCATATTCTGCCATAATTCAGCATATTCCATTCACACATAAGAAAAAACACGTGTCCAAAGATTTTACTCAAAAATGCTTTTTACACCGCAAAACGACGATTTCTGATGAAAAAACTATTTTTCACATTTTGTCTCCGAATTGGTTCAAATGTGTTTTCTACACGAAAAACGTGTATTTAGAGTGATTTACAGCATTTTGTTTAAGGTCTCACTGGGTTGAAAAGGGCACCACGGAATCCCTTCAAAAGCTTGTATACACTAAAATACAGTATAATCTGTCATATTCTGCCATAAGTCAGCATATTCCATTCACACATAAGAAAAAACACGTGTCCAAAGATTTTACTCAAAAATGCTTTTTACACCGCAAAACGACGATTTCTGATGAAAAAACTATTTTTCACATTTTGTCTCCGAATTGCTTCAAAATGTGTTTTCTACACGAAAAACGTGTATTTAGAGTGTTTTACAGCATTTTGTTTAAGGTCTCACTGAGTTGAAAAGGGCACCACGGAATCCCTTCAAAAGCTTGTATACACTAAAATACAGTATAATCTGTCATATTCTGCCATAAGTCAGCATATTCCATTCACACATAAGAAAAAACACGTGTCCAAAGATTTTACTCAAAAATGCTTTTTACACCGCAAAACGACGATTTCTGATGAAAAAACTATTTTTCACATTTTGTCTCCGAATTGCTTCAAAATGTGTTTTCTACACGAAAAACGTGTATTTAGAGTGTTTTACAGCATTTTGTTTAAGGTCTCACTGGGTTGAAAAGGGCACCACGGAATCCCTTCAAAAGCTTGTATACACTAAAATACAGTATAATCTGTCATATTCTGCCATAAGTCAGCATATTCCATTTATACATAAGAAAAAACACGTGTCCAAAGATTTTACTCAAAAATGCTTTTTACACCGCAAAACGACGATTTCTGATGAAAAAACTATTTTTCACATTTTGTCTCCGAATTGCTTCAAAATGTGTTTTCTACACGAAAAACGTGTATTTAGAGTGTTTTACAGCATTTTGTTTAAGGTCTCACTGGGTTGAAAAGGGCACCACGGAATCCCTTCAAAAGCTTGTATACACTAAAATACAGTATAATCTGTCATATTCTGCCATAAGTCAGCATATTCCTTTCACACATAAGAAAAAACACGTGTCCAAAGATTTTACTCAAAAATGCTTTTTACACCGCAAAACGACGATTTCTGATGAAAAAACTATTTTCACATTTTGTCTCCGAATTGCTTCAAAATGTGTTTTCTACACGAAAAACGTGTATTTAGAGTGTTTTACAGCATTTTGTTTAAGGTCTCACTGGGTTGAAAAGGGCACCACGGAATCCCTTCAAAAGCTTGTATACACTAAAATACAGTATAATCTGTCATATTCTGCCATAATTCAGCATATTCCATTCACACATATGAAAAAACACGTGTCCAAAGATTTTACTCAAAAATGCTTTTTACACCGCAAAACGACGATTTCTGATGAAAAAACTATTTTTCACATTTTGTCTCCGAATTGCTTCAAAATGTGTTTTCTACATGAAAAACGTGTATTTAGAGTGTTTTACAGCATTTTGTTTAAGGTCTCACTGGGTTGAAAAGGGCACCACGGAATCCCTTCAAAAGCTTATATACACTAAAATACAGTATAATCTGTCATATTCTGCCATAAGTCAGCATATTCCATTCTTACATAAGAAAAAAACACGTGTCCAAAGAATTTACTCAAAAATGCTTTTTACACCGCAAAACGACGATTTCTGATGAAAAAACTATTTCTCACATTTTGTCTCCGAATTGCTTCAAAATGTGTTTTCTACACGAAAAACGTGTATTTAGAGTGTTTTACAGCATTTTGTTTAAGGTCTCACTGGGTTGAAAAGGGCACCTACGGAATCCCTTCAAAAGCTTGTATACACTAAAATACAGTATAATCTGTCATATTCTGCCATAAGTCAGCATACTCCATTCACACATAAGAAAAAACACGTGTCCAAAGATTTTACTCAAAAATGCTTTTTACACCGCAAAACGACGATTTCTGATGAAAAAACTATTTTTCACATTTTGTCTCCGAACTGCTTCAAAATGTGTTTTCTACACGAAAAACGTGTATTTAGAGTGTTTTACAGCATTTTGTTTAAGGTCTCACTGGGTTGAAAAGGGCACCACGGAATCCCTTCAAAAGCTTGTATACACTAAAATACAGTATAATCTGTCATATTCTGCCATAAGTCAGCATATTCCATTCACACATAAGAAAAAACACGTGTCCAAAGATTTTACTCAAAAATGCTTTTTACACCGCAAAACGACGATTTCTGATGAAAAAACTATTTTTCACATTTTGTCTCCGAATTGCTTCAAAATGTGTTTTCTACACGAAAAACGTGTATTTAGAGTGTTTTACAGCATTTTGTTTAAGGTCTCACTGGGTTGAAAAGGGCACCACGGAATCCCTTCAAAAGCTTGTATACACTAAAATACAGTATAATCTGTCATATTCTGCCATAAGTCAGCATATTCCATTCACACATAAGAAAAAACACGTGTCCAAAGATTTTACTCAAAAATGCTTTTTACACCGCAAAACGACGATTTCTGATGAAAAAACTATTTTTCACATTTTGTCTCCGAATTGCTTCAAAATGTGTTTTCTACACGAAAAACGTGAATTTAGAGTGTTTTACAGCATTTTGTTTAAGGTCTCACTGGGTTGAAAAGGGCACCACGGAATCCCTTCAAAAGCTTGTATACACTAAAATACAGTATAATCTGTCATATTCTGCCATAAGTCAGCATATTCCATTTACACATAAGAAAAAACACGTGTCCAAAGATTTTACTCAAAAATGCTTTTTACACCGCAAAACGACGATTTCTGATGAAAAAACTATTTTTCACATTTTGTCTCCGAATTGCTTCAAAATGTGTTTTCTACACGAAAAACGTGTATTTAGAGTGATTTACAGCATTTTGTTTAAGGTCTCACTGGGTTGAAAAGGGCACCACGGAATCCCTTCAAAAGCTTGTATACACTAAAATACAGTATAATCTGTCATATTCTGCCATAAGTCAGCATATTCCATTCACACATAAGAAAAAACACGTGTCCAAAGATTTTACTCAAAAATGCTTTTTACACCGCAAAACGACGATTTCTGATGAAAAAACTATTTTTCACATTTTGTCTCCGAATTGCTTCAAAATGTGTTTTCTACACGAAAAACGTGTATTTAGAGTGTTTTACAGCATTTTGTTTAAGGTCTCACTGGGTTGAAAAGGGCACCACGGAATCCCTTCAAAAGCTTGTATACACTAAAATACAGTATAATCTGTCATATTCTGCCATAAGTCAGCATATTCCATTCACACATAAGAAAAAACACGTGTCCAAAGATTTTACTCAAAATGCTTTTTACACCGCAAAACGACGATTTCTGATGAAAAAACTATTTTTCACATTTTGTCTCCGAATTGCTTCAAAATGTGTTTTCTACACGAAAAACGTGTATTTAGAGTGTTTTACAGCATTTTGTTTAAGGTCTCACTGGGTTGAAAAGGGCACCACGGTATCCCTTCAAAAGCTTGTATACACTAAAATACAGTATAATCTGTCATATTCTGCCATAAGTCAGCATATTCCATTCACACATAAGAAAAAACACGTGTCCAAAGATTTTACTCAAAAATGTTTTTTACACCGCAAAACGACGATTTCTGATGAAAAAAACTATTTTTCACATTTTGTCTCCGAATTGCTTCAAAATGTGTTTTCTACACGAAAAACGTGTATTTAGAGTGTTTTACAGCATTTTGTTTAAGGTCTCACTGGGTTGAAAAGGGCACCACGGAATCCCTTCAAAAGCTTGTATACACTAAAATACAGTATAATCTGTCATATTCTGCCATAAGTCAGCATATTCCATTCACATATAAGAAAAAACACGTGTCCAAAGATTTTACTCAAAAATGCTTTTTACAACGCAAAACGACGATTTCTGATGAAAAAACTATTTTTCACATTTTGTCTCCGAATTGCTTCAAAATGTGTTTTATACACGAAAAACGTGTATTTAGAGTGTTTTACAGCATTTTGTTTATGGTCTCACTGGGTTGAAAAGGGCACCACGGAATCCCTTCAAAAGCTTGTATACACTAAAATACAGTATAATCTGTCATATTCTGCCATAAGTCAGCATATTCCTTTCACACATAAGAAAAAACACGTGTCCAAAGATTTTACTCAAAAATGCTTTTTACACCGCAAAACGACGATTTCTGATGAAAAAACTATTTTACACATTTTGTCTCCGAATTGCTTCAAAAGGTGTTTTCTACACGAAAAACGTGTATTTAGAGTGTTTTACAGCATTTTGTTTAAGGTCTCACTGGGTTGAAAAGGGCACCACGGAATCCCTTCAAAAGCTTGTATACACTAAAATACAGTATAATCTGTCATATTCTGCCATAATTCAGCATATTCCATTCACACATAAGAAAAAACACGTGTCCAAAGATTTTACTCAAAAATGCTTTTTACACCGCAAAACGACGATTTCTGATGAAAAAACTATTTTTCACATTTTGTCTCCGAATTGGTTCAAAATGTGTTTTCTACACGAAAAACGTGTATTTAGAGTGATTTACAGCATTTTGTTTAAGGTCTCACTGGGTTGAAAAGGGCACCACGGAATCCCTTCAAAAGCTTGTATACACTAAAATACAGTATAATCTGTCATATTCTGCCATAAGTCAGCATATTCCATTCACACATAAGAAAAAACACGTGTCCAAAGATTTTACTCAAAAATGCTTTTTACACCGCAAAACGACGATTTCTGATGAAAAAACTATTTTTCACATTTTGTCTCCGAATTGCTTCAAAATGTGTTTTCTACACGAAAAACGTGTATTTAGAGTGTTTTACAGCATTTTGTTTAAGGTCTCACTGAGTTGAAAAGGGCACCACGGAATCCCTTCAAAAGCTTGTATACACTAAAATACAGTATAATCTGTCATATTCTGCCATAAGTCAGCATATTCCATTCACACATAAGAAAAAACACGTGTCCAAAGATTTTACTCAAAAATGCTTTTTACACCGCAAAACGACGATTTCTGATGAAAAAACTATTTTTCACATTTTGTCTCCGAATTGCTTCAAAATGTGTTTTCTACACGAAAAACGTGTATTTAGAGTGTTTTACAGCATTTTGTTTAAGGTCTCACTGGGTTGAAAAGGGCACCACGGAATCCCTTCAAAAGCTTGTATACACTAAAATACAGTATAATCTGTCATATTCTGCCATAAGTCAGCATATTCCTTTCACACATAAGAAAAAACACGTGTCCAAAGATTTTACTCAAAAATGCTTTTTACACCGCAAAACGACGATTTCTGATGAAAAAACTATTTTTCACATTTTGTCTCCGAATTGCTTCAAAATGTGTTTTCTACACGAAAAACGTGTATTTAGAGTGTTTTACAGCATTTTGTTTAAGGTCTCACTGGGTTGAAAAGGGCACCACGGAATCCCTTCAAAAGCTTGTATACACTAAAATACAGTATAATCTGTCATATTCTGCCATAATTCAGCATATTCCATTCACACATATGAAAAAACACGTGTCCAAAGATTTTACTCAAAAATGCTTTTTACACCGCAAAACGACGATTTCTGATGAAAAAACTATTTTTCACATTTTGTCTCCGAATTGCTTCAAAATGTGTTTTCTACATGAAAAACGTGTATTTAGAGTGTTTTACAGCATTTTGTTTAAGGTCTCACTGGGTTGAAAAGGGCACCACGGAATCCCTTCAAAAGCTTATATACACTAAAATACAGTATAATCTGTCATATTCTGCCATAAGTCAGCATATTCCATTCTTACATAAGAAAAAACACGTGTCCAAAGAATTTACTCAAAAATGCTTTTTACACCGCAAAACGACGATTTCTGATGAAAAAACTATTTCTCACATTTTGTCTCCGAATTGCTTCAAAATGTGTTTTCTACACGAAAAACGTGTATTTAGAGTGTTTTACAGCATTTTGTTTAAGGTCTCACTGGGTTGAAAAGGGCACCACGGAATCCCTTCAAAAGCTTGTACACACTAAAATACAGTATAATCTGTCATATTCTGCCATAAGTCAGCATATTCCATTCACACATAAGAAAAAACACGTGTCCAAAGATTTTACTCAAAAATGCTTTTTACACCGCAAAACGACGATTTCTGATGAAAAAACTATTTTTCACATTTTGTCTCCGAAATTGCTTCAAAATGTGTTTTCTACACGAAAAACGTGTATTAAGAGTGTTTTACAGCATTTTGTTTAAGGGCTCACTGGGTTGAAAAGGGCACCACGGAATCCCTTCAAAAGCTTGTATACACTAAAATACAGTATAATCTGTCATATTCTGCCATAAGTCAGCATATTCCATTCACACATAAGAAAAAACACGTGTCCAAAGATTTTACTCAAAAATGCTTTTTACACCGCAAAACGACGATTTCTGATGAAAAAACTATTTTTCACATTTTGTCTCCGAATTGCTTCAAAATGTGTTTTCTACACGAAAAACGTGTATTTAGAGTGTTTTACAGCATTTTGTTTAAGGGCTCACTGGGTTGAAAAGGGCACCACGGAATCCCTTCAAAAGCTTGTATACACTAAAATACAGTATAATCTGTAATATTCTGCCATAAGTCAGCATATTCCATTCACACATAAGAAAAAACACGTGTCCAAAGATTTTACTCAAAAATGCTTTTTACACCGCAAAACGACGATTTCTGATGAAAAAACTATTTTTCACATTTTGTCTCCGAATTGCTTCAAAATGTGTTTTCTACACGAAAAACGTGTATTTAGAGTGTTTTACAGCATTTTGTTTAAGGGCTCACTGGGTTGAAAAGGGCACCACGGAATCCCTGCAAAAGCTTGTATACACTAAAATACAGTATAATCTGTCATATTCTGCCATAAGTCAGCATAATCCATTCACACATAAGAAAAAACACGTGTCCAAAGATTTTACTCAAAAATGCTTTTTACACCGCAAAACGACGATTTCTGATGAAAAAACTATTTTTCACATTTTGTCTCCGAATTGCTTCAAAATGTGTTTTCTACACGAAAAACGTGTATTTAGAGAGTTTTACAGCATTTTGTTTAAGGGCTCACTGGGTTGAAAAGGGCACCACGGAATCCCTTCAAAAGCTTGTATACACTAAAATACAGTATAATCTGTCATATTCTGCCATAAGTCAGCATATTCCATTCACACATAAGAAAAAACACGTATCCAAAGATTTTACTCAAAAATGCTTTTTACACCGCAAAACGACGATTTCTGATGAAAAAACTATTTTTCACATTTTGTCTCCGAATTGCTTCAAAATGTGTTTTCTACACGAAAAACGTGTATTTAGAGTGTTTTACAGCATTTTGTTTAAGGGCTCACTGGGTTGAAAAGGGCACCACGGAATCCCTTCAAAAGCTTGTATACACTAAAATACAATATAATCTGTCATATTCTGCCATAAGTCAGCATATTCCATTCACACATAAGAAAAAACACGTGTCCAAAGATTTTACTCAAAAATGCGTTTTACACCGCAAAACGACGATTTCTGATGAAAAAACTATTTTTCTCATTTTGTCTCCGAATTGCTTCATAATGTGTTTTCTACACGAAAAACGTGTATTTAGAGTGTTTTACAGCATTTTGTTTAAGGGCTCACTGGGTTGAAAAGGGCACCACGGAATCCCTTCAAAAGCTTGTATACACTGAAATACAGTATAATCTGTCATATTCTGCCATAAGTCAGCATATTCCATTCACACATAAGAAAAAACACGTGTCCAAAGATTTTACTCAAAAATGCTTTTTACACCGCAAAACGACGATTTCTGATGAAAAAACTATTTTTCACATTTTGTCTCCGAATTGCTTCAAAATGTGTTTTCTACACGAAAAACGTGTATTTAGAGTGTTTTACAGCATTTTGTTTAAGGGCTCACTGGGTTGAAAAGGGCACCACGGAATCCCTTCAAAAGCTTGTATACACTAAAATACAGTATAATCTGTCATATTCTGCCATAAGTCAGCATATTCCATTCCCACATAAGTAAAAACACGTGTCCAAAGTTTTACTCAAAAATGCTTTTTACACCGCAAAACGACGATTTCTGATGAAAAAACTATTTTTCACATTTTGTCTCCGAATTGCTTCAAAATGTGTTTTCTACACGAAAAACGTGTATTTAGAGTGTTTTACAGCATTTTGTTTAAGGGCTTACTGGGTTGAAAAGGGCACCACGGAATCCCTTCAAAAGCTTGTATACACTAAAATACAGTATAATCTGTCATATTCTGCCATAAGTCAGCATATTCCATTCATACATAAGAAAAAACACGTGTCCAAAGATTTTACTCAAAAATGCTTTTTACACCGCAAAACGTCGATTTCTGATGAAAAAACTATTTTTCACATTTTGTCTCCGAATTGCTTCAAAATGTGTTTTCTACACGAAAAACGTGTATTTAGAGTGTTTTACAGCATTTTGTTTAAAGGCTCACTGGGTTGAAAAGGGCACCACGGAATCCCTTCAAAAGCTTGTATACACTAAAATACAGTATAATCTGTCATATTCTGCCATAAGTCAGCATATTCCATTCACACATAAGAAAAAACACGTGTCCAAAGATTTTACTCAAAAATGCTTTTTACAACGCAAAACGACGATTTCTGATGAAAAAACTATTTTTCACATTTTGTCTCCGAATTGCTTCAAAATGTGTTTTCTACACGAAAAACGTGTATTTAGAGTGTTTTACAGCATTTTGTTTAAGGGCTCACTGGGTTGAAAAGGGCACCACGGAATCCCTTCAAAAGCTTGTATACACTAAAATACAATATAATCTGTCATATTCTGCCATAAGTCAGCATATTCCATTCACACATAAGAAAAAACACGTGTCCAAAGATTTTACTCAAAAATGCTTTTTACACCGCAAAACGACGATTTCTGATGAAAAAACTATTTTTCACATTTTGTCTCCGAATTGCTTCAAAATGTGTTTTCTACACGAAAAACGTGTATTTAGAGTGTTTTACAGCATTTTGTTTAAGGGCTCACTGGGTTGAAAAGGGCACCACGGAATCCCTTCAAAAGCTTGTATACACTAAAATACAGTATAATCTGTCATATTCTGCCATAAGTCAGCATATTCCATTCACACATAAGAAAAAACACGTGTCCAAAGATTTTACTCAAAAATGCTTTTTACACCGCAACACGACGATTTCTGATGAAAAACTATTTTTCACATTTTGTCTCCGAATTGCTTCAAAATGTGTTTTCTACACGAAAAACGTGTATTTAGAGTGTTTTACAGCATTTTGTTTAAGGGCTCACTGGGTTGAAAAGGGCACCACGGAATCCCTTCAAAAGCTTGTATACACTAAAATACAGTATAATCTGTCATATTCTGCCATAAGTCAGCATATTCCATTCACACATAAGAAAAAACACGTGTCCAAAGTTTTACTCAAAAATGCTTTTTACACCGCAAAACGACGATTTCTGATGAAAAAACTATTTTTCACATTTTGTCTCCGAATTGCTTCAAAATGTGTTTTCTACACGAAAAACGTGTATTTAGAGTGTTTTACAGCATTTTGTTTAAGGGCTTACTGGGTTGAAAAGGGCACCACGGAATCCCTTCAAAAGCTTGTATACACTAAAATACAGTATAATCTGTCATATTCTGCCATAAGTCAGCATATTCCATTCACACATAAGAAAAAACACGTGTCCAAAGATTTTACTCAAAAATGCTTTTTACACCGCAAAACGTCGATTTCTGATGAAAAAACTATTTTTCACATTTTGTCTCCGAATTGCTTCAAAATGTGTTTTCTACACGAAAAACGTGTATTTAGAGTGTTTTACAGCATTTTGTTTAAGGGCTCACTGGGTTGATAAGGGCACCACGGAATCCCTTCAAAAGCTTGTATACACTAAAATACAGTATAATCTGTCATATTCTGCCATAAGTCAGCATATTCCATTCACACATAAGAAAAAACACGTGTCCAAAGATTTTACTCAAAAATGCTTTTTACTGCAAAACGACGATTTCTGTTGAAAAAACTATTTTTCACATTTTGTCTCCGAATTGCTTCAAAATGTGTTTTCTACACGAAAAACGTGTATTTAGAGTGTTTTACAGCATTTTGTTTAAGGGCTCACTGGGTTGAAAAGGGCACCACGGAATCCCTTCAAAAGCTTGTATACACTAAAATACAGTAAAATCTGTCATATTCTGCCATAAGTCAGCATATTCCATTCACACATAAGAAAAAACACGTGTCCAAAGATTTTACTCAAAAATCCTTTTTACACCGCAAAACGACGATTTCTGATGAAAAAACTATTTTTCACATTTTGTCTCCGAATTGCTTCAAAATGTGTTTTCTACACGAAAAACGTGTATTTAGAGTGTTTTACAGCATTTTGTTTAAGGGCTCACTGGGTTGAAAAGGGCACCACGGAATCCCTTCAAAAGCTTGTATACACTAAAATACAGTATAATCTGTCATATTCTGCCATAAGTCAGCATATTCCATTCACACATAAGAAAAAACACGTGTCCAAAGATTTTACTCAAAAATGCTTTTTACACCGCAAAACGACGATTTCTGATGAAAAAACTATTTTTCACATTTTGTCTCCGAATTGCTTCAAAATGTGTTTTCTACACGAAAAACGTGTATTTAGAGTGTTTTACAGCATTTTGTTTAAGGGCTCACTGGGTTGAAAAGGGCACCACGGAATCCCTTCAAAAGCTTGTATACACTAAAATACAATATAATCTGTCATATTCTGCCATAAGTCAGCATATTCCATTCACACATAAGAAAAAACACGTGTCCAAAGATTTTACTCAAAAATGCTTTTTACACCGCAAAACGACGATTTCTGATGAAAAAACTATTTTTCACATTTTGTTTCCGAATTGCTTCAAAATGTGTTTTCTACACGAAAATCGTGTATTTAGAGTGTTTTACAGCATTTTGTTTAAGGGCTCACTGGGTTGAAAAGGGCACCACGGAATCCCTTCAAAAGCTTGTATACACTAAAATACAGTATAATCTGTCATATTATGCCATAAGTCAGCATATTCCATTCACACATAAGAAAAAACACGTGTCCAAAGATTTTACTCAAAAATGCTTTTTACACCGCAAAACGACGATTTCTGATGAAAAAACTATTTTTCACATTTTGTCTCCGAATTGCTTCAAAATGTGTTTTCTACACGAAAAACGTGTATTTAGAGTGTTTTACAGCATTTTGTTTAAGGGCTCACTGGGTTGAAAAGGGCACCACGGAATCCCTTCAAAAGCTTGTATACACTAAAATACAGTATAATCTGTCATATTCTGCCATAAGTCAGCATATTCCATTCACACATAAGAAAAAACACGTGTCCAAAGATTTTACTCAAAAATTTTTACACCGCAAAACGACGATTTCTGATGAAAAAACTATTTTTCACATTTTGTCTCCGAATTGCTTCAAAATGTGTTTTCTACACGAAAAACGTGTATTTAGAGTGTTTTCCAGCATTTTGTTTAAGGGCTCACTGGGTTGAAAAGGGCACCACGGAATCCCTTCAAAAGCTTGTATACACTAAAATACAGTATAATCTGTCATATTCTGCCATAAGTCAGCATATTCCATTCACACATAAGAAAAAACACGTGTCCAAAGATTTTACTCAAAAATGCTTTTTACACCGCAACACGACGATTTCTGATGAAAAACTATTTTTCACATTTTGTCTCCGAATTGCTTCAAAATGTGTTTTCTACACGAAAAACGTGTATTTAGAGTGTTTTACAGCATTTTGTTTAAGGGCTCACTGGGTTGAAAAGGGCACCACGGAATCCCTTCAAAAGCTTGTATACACTAAAATACAGTATAATCTGTCATATTCTGCCATAAGTCAGCATATTCCATTCACACATAAGAAAAAACACGTGTCCAAAGTTTTACTCAAAAATGCTTTTTACACCGCAAAACGACGATTTCTGATGAAAAAACTATTTTTCACATTTTGTCTCCGAATTGCTTCAAAATGTGTTTTCTACACGAAAAACGTGTATTTAGAGTGTTTTCCAGCATTTTGTTTAAGGGCTCACTGGGTTGAAAAGGGCACCACGGAATCCCTTCAAAAGCTTGTATACACTAAAATACAGTATAATCTGTCATATTCTGCCATAAGTCAGCATATTCCATTCACACATAAGAAAAAACACGTGTCCAAAGATTTTACTCAAAAATGCTTTTTACACCGCAACACGACGATTTCTGATGAAAAACTATTTTTCACATTTTGTCTCCGAATTGCTTCAAAATGTGTTTTCTACACGAAAAACGTGTATTTAGAGTGTTTTACAGCATTTTGTTTAAGGGCTCACTGGGTTGAAAAGGGCACCACGGAATCCCTTCAAAAGCTTGTATACACTAAAATACAGTATAATCTGTCATATTCTGCCATAAGTCAGCATATTCCATTCACACATAAGAAAAAAACACGTGTCCAAAGTTTTACTCAAAAATGCTTTTTACACCGCAAAACGACGATTTCTGATGAAAAAACTATTTTTCACATTTTGTCTCCGAATTGCTTCAAAATGTGTTTTCTACACGAAAAACGTGTATTTAGAGTGTTTTACAGCATTTTGTTTAAGGGCTCACTGGGTTGAAAAGGGCACCACGGAATCCCTGCAAAAGCTTGTATACACTAAAATACAGTATAATCTGTCATATTCTGCCATAAGTCAGCATAATCCATTCACACATAAGAAAAAACACGTGTCCAAAGATTTTACTCAAAAATGCTTTTTACACCGCAAAACGACGATTTCTGATGAAAAAACTATTTTTCACATTTTGTCTCCGAATTGCTTCAAAATGTGTTTTCTACACGAAAAACGTGTATTTAGAGAGTTTTACAGCATTTTGTTTAAGGGCTCACTGGGTTGAAAAGGGCACCACGGAATCCCTTCAAAAGCTTGTATACACTAAAATACAGTATAATCTGTCATATTCTGCCATAAGTCAGCATATTCCATTCACACATAAGAAAAAACACGTATCCAAAGATTTTACTCAAAAATGCTTTTTACACCGCAAAACGACGATTTCTGATGAAAAAACTATTTTTCACATTTTGTCTCCGAATTGCTTCAAAATGTGTTTTCTACACGAAAAACGTGTATTTAGAGTGTTTTACAGCATTTTGTTTAAGGGCTCACTGGGTTGAAAAGGGCACCACGGAATCCCTTCAAAAGCTTGTATACACTAAAATACAATATAATCTGTCATATTCTGCCATAAAGTCAGCATATTCCATTCACACATAAGAAAAAAACACGTGTCCAAAGATTTTACTCAAAAATGCGTTTTACACCGCAAAACGACGATTTCTGATGAAAAAACTATTTTTCTCATTTTGTCTCCGAATTGCTTCATAATGTGTTTTCTACACGAAAAACGTGTATTTAGAGTGTTTTACAGCATTTTGTTTAAGGGCTCACTGGGTTGAAAAGGGCACCACGGAATCCCTTCAAAAGCTTGTATACACTGAAATACAGTATAATCTGTCATATTCTGCCATAAGTCAGCATATTCCATTCACACATAAGAAAAAACACGTGTCCAAAGATTTTACTCAAAAATGCTTTTTACACCGCAAAACGACGATTTCTGATGAAAAAACTATTTTTCACATTTTGTCTCCGAATTGCTTCAAAATGTGTTTTCTACACGAAAAACGTGTATTTAGAGTGTTTTACAGCATTTTGTTTAAGGGCTCACTGGGTTGAAAAGGGCACCACGGAATCCCTTCAAAAGCTTGTATACACTAAAATACAGTATAATCTGTCATATTCTGCCATAAGTCAGCATATTCCATTCCCACATAAGTAAAAACACGTGTCCAAAGTTTTACTCAAAAATGCTTTTTACACCGCAAAACGACGATTTCTGATGAAAAAACTATTTTTCACATTTTGTCTCCGAATTGCTTCAAAATGTGTTTTCTACACGAAAAACGTGTATTTAGAGTGTTTTACAGCATTTTGTTTAAGGGCTTACTGGGTTGAAAAGGGCACCACGGAATCCCTTCAAAAGCTTGTATACACTAAAATACAGTATAATCTGTCATATTCTGCCATAAGTCAGCATATTCCATTCATACATAAGAAAAAACACGTGTCCAAAGATTTTACTCAAAAATGCTTTTTACACCGCAAAACGTCGATTTCTGATGAAAAAACTATTTTTCACATTTTGTCTCCGAATTGCTTCAAAATGTGTTTTCTACACGAAAAACGTGTATTTAGAGTGTTTTACAGCATTTTGTTTAAAGGCTCACTGGGTTGAAAAGGGCACCACGGAATCCCTTCAAAAGCTTGTATACACTAAAATACAGTATAATCTGTCATATTCTGCCATAAGTCAGCATATTCCATTCACACATAAGAAAAAACACGTGTCCAAAGATTTTACTCAAAAATGCTTTTTACAACGCAAAACGACGATTTCTGATGAAAAAACTATTTTTCACATTTTGTCTCCGAATTGCTTCAAAATGTGTTTTCTACACGAAAAACGTGTATTTAGAGTGTTTTACAGCATTTTGTTTAAGGGCTCACTGGGTTGAAAAGGGCACCACGGAATCCCTTCAAAAGCTTGTATACACTAAAATACAATATAATCTGTCATATTCTGCCATAAGTCAGCATATTCCATTCACACATAAGAAAAAACACGTGTCCAAAGATTTTACTCAAAAATGCTTTTTACACCGCAAAACGACGATTTCTGATGAAAAAACTATTTTTCACATTTTGTCTCCGAATTGCTTCAAAATGTGTTTTCTACACGAAAAACGTGTATTTAGAGTGTTTTACAGCATTTTGTTTAAGGGCTCACTGGGTTGAAAAGGGCACCACGGAATCCCTTCAAAAGCTTGTATACACTAAAATACAGTATAATCTGTCATATTCTGCCATAAGTCAGCATATTCCATTCACACATAAGAAAAAACACGTGTCCAAAGATTTTACTCAAAAATGCTTTTTACACCGCAACACGACGATTTCTGATGAAAAACTATTTTTCACATTTTGTCTCCGAATTGCTTCAAAATGTGTTTTCTACACGAAAAACGTGTATTTAGAGTGTTTTACAGCATTTTGTTTAAGGGCTCACTGGGTTGAAAAGGGCACCACGGAATCCCTTCAAAAGCTTGTATACACTAAAATACAGTATAATCTGTCATATTCTGCCATAAGTCAGCATATTCCATTCACACATAAGAAAAAACACGTGTCCAAAGTTTTACTCAAAAATGCTTTTTACACCGCAAAACGACGATTTCTGATGAAAAAACTATTTTTCACATTTTGTCTCCGAATTGCTTCAAAATGTGTTTTCTACACGAAAAACGTGTATTTAGAGTGTTTTACAGCATTTTGTTTAAGGGCTTACTGGGTTGAAAAGGGCACCACGGAATCCCTTCAAAAGCTTGTATACACTAAAATACAGTATAATCTGTCATATTCTGCCATAAGTCAGCATATTCCATTCACACATAAGAAAAAACACGTGTCCAAAGATTTTACTCAAAAATGCTTTTTACACCGCAAAACGTCGATTTCTGATGAAAAAACTATTTTTCACATTTTGTCTCCGAATTGCTTCAAAATGTGTTTTCTACACGAAAAACGTGTATTTAGAGTGTTTTACAGCATTTTGTTTAAGGGCTCACTGGGTTGATAAGGGCACCACGGAATCCCTTCAAAAGCTTGTATACACTAAAATACAGTATAATCTGTCATATTCTGCCATAAGTCAGCATATTCCATTCACACATAAGAAAAAACACGTGTCCAAAGATTTTACTCAAAAATGCTTTTTACTGCAAAACGACGATTTCTGATGAAAAAACTATTTTTCACATTTTGTCTCCGAATTGCTTCAAAATGTGTTTTCTACACGAAAAAACGTGTATTTAGAGTGTTTTACAGCATTTTGTTTAAGGGCTCACTGGGTTGAAAAGGGCACCACGGAATCCCTTCAAAAGCTTGTATACACTAAAATACAGTAAAATCTGTCATATTCTGCCATAAGTCAGCATATTCCATTCACACATAAGAAAAAACACGTGTCCAAAGATTTTACTCAAAAATCCTTTTTACACCGCAAAACGACGATTTCTGATGAAAAAACTATTTTTCACATTTTGTCTCCGAATTGCTTCAAAATGTGTTTTCTACACGAAAAACGTGTATTTAGAGTGTTTTACAGCATTTTGTTTAAGGGCTCACTGGGTTGAAAAGGGCACCACGGAATCCCTTCAAAAGCTTGTATACACTAAAATACAGTATAATCTGTCATATTCTGCCATAAGTCAGCATATTCCATTCACACATAAGAAAAAACACGTGTCCAAAGATTTTACTCAAAAATGCTTTTTACACCGCAAAACGACGATTTCTGATGAAAAAACTATTTTTCACATTTTGTCTCCGAATTGCTTCAAAATGTGTTTTCTACACGAAAAACGTGTATTTAGAGTGTTTTACAGCATTTTGTTTAAGGGCTCACTGGGTTGAAAAGGGCACCACGGAATCCCTTCAAAAGCTTGTATACACTAAAATACAATATAATCTGTCATATTCTGCCATAAGTCAGCATATTCCATTCACACATAAGAAAAAAACACGTGTCCAAAGATTTTACTCAAAAATGCTTTTTACACCGCAAAACGACGATTTCTGATGAAAAAACTATTTTTCACATTTTGTTTCCGAATTGCTTCAAAATGTGTTTTCTACACGAAAATCGTGTATTTAGAGTGTTTTACAGCATTTTGTTTAAGGGCTCACTGGGTTGAAAAGGGCACCACGGAATCCCTTCAAAAGCTTGTATACACTAAAATACAGTATAATCTGTCATATTATGCCATAAGTCAGCATATTCCATTCACACATAAGAAAAAACACGTGTCCAAAGATTTTACTCAAAAATGCTTTTTACACCGCAAAACGACGATTTCTGATGAAAAAAACTATTTTTCACATTTTGTCTCCGAATTGCTTCAAAATGTGTTTTCTACACGAAAAACGTGTATTTAGAGTGTTTTACAGCATTTTGTTTAAGGGCTCACTGGGTTGAAAAGGGCACCACGGAATCCCTTCAAAAGCTTGTATACACTAAAATACAGTATAATCTGTCATATTCTGCCATAAGTCAGCATATTCCATTCACACATAAGAAAAAACACGTGTCCAAAGATTTTACTCAAAAATGCTTTTTACACCGCAAAACGACGATTTCTGATGAAAAAAACTATTTTTCACATTTTGTCTCCGAATTGCTTCAAAATGTGTTTTCTACACGAAAAACGTGTATTTAGAGTGTTTTCCAGCATTTTGTTTAAGGGCTCACTGGGTTGAAAAGGGCACCACGGAATCCCTTCAAAAGCTTGTATACACTAAAATACAGTATAATCTGTCATATTCTGCCATAAGTCAGCATATTCCATTCACACATAAGAAAAAACACGTGTCCAAAGATTTTACTCAAAAATGCTTTTTACACCGCAACACGACGATTTCTGATGAAAAACTATTTTTCACATTTTGTCTCCGAATTGCTTCAAAATGTGTTTTCTACACGAAAAACGTGTATTTAGAGTGTTTTACAGCATTTTGTTTAAGGGCTCACTGGGTTGAAAAGGGCACCACGGAATCCCTTCAAAAGCTTGTATACACTAAAATACAGTATAATCTGTCATATTCTGCCATAAGTCAGCATATTCCATTCACACATAAGAAAAAAACACGTGTCCAAAGTTTTACTCAAAAATGCTTTTTACACCGCAAAACGACGATTTCTGATGAAAAAACTATTTTTCACATTTTGTCTCCGAATTGCTTCAAAATGTGTTTTCTACACGAAAAACGTGTATTTAGAGTGTTTTCCAGCATTTTGTTTAAGGGCTCACTGGGTTGAAAAGGGCACCACGGAATCCCTTCAAAAGCTTGTATACACTAAAATACAGTATAATCTGTCATATTCTGCCATAAGTCAGCATATTCCATTCACACATAAGAAAAAACACGTGTCCAAAGATTTTACTCAAAAATGCTTTTTACACCGCAACACGACGATTTCTGATGAAAAACTATTTTTCACATTTTGTCTCCGAATTGCTTCAAAATGTGTTTTCTACACGAAAAACGTGTATTTAGAGTGTTTTACAGCATTTTGTTTAAGGGCTCACTGGGTTGAAAAGGGCACCACGGAATCCCTTCAAAAGCTTGTATACACTAAAATACAGTATAATCTGTCATATTCTGCCATAAGTCAGCATATTCCATTCACACATAAGAAAAAAACACGTGTCCAAAGTTTTACTCAAAAATGCTTTTTACACCGCAAAACGACGATTTCTGATGAAAAAACTATTTTTCACATTTTGTCTCCGAATTGCTTCAAAATGTGTTTTCTACACGAAAAACGTGTATTTAGAGTGTTTTACAGCATTTTGTTTAAGGGCTTACTGGGTTGAAAAGGGCACCACGGAATCCCTTCAAAAGCTTGTATACACTAAAATACAGTATAATCTGTCATATTCTGCCATAAGTCAGCATATTCCATTCACACATAAGAAAAAACACGTGTCCAAAGATTTTACTCAAAAATGCTTTTTACACCGCAAAACGTCGATTTCTGATGAAAAAACTATTTTTCACATTTTGTCTCCGAATTGCTTCAAAATGTGTTTTCTACACGAAAAACGTGTATTTAGAGTGTTTTACAGCATTTTGTTTAAGGGCTCACTGGGTTGAAAAGGGCACCACGGAATCCCTTCAAAAGCTTGTATACACTAAAATACAGTATAATCTGTCATATTCTGCCATAAGTCAGCATATTCCATTCACACATAAGAAAAAACACGTGTCCAAAGATTTTACTCAAAAATGCTTTTTACACCGCAAAACGACGATTTCTGATGAAAAACTATTTTTCACATTTTGTCTCCGAATTGCTTCAAAATGTGTTTTCTACACGAAAAACGTGTATTTAGAGTGTTTTACAGCATTTTGTTTAAGGGCTCACTAAGTTGAAAAGGGCACCACGGAATCCCTTCAAAAGCTTGTATACACTAAAATACAGTATAATCTGTCATATTCTGCCTTAAGTCAGCATATTCCATTCACACATAAGAAAAAACACGTGTCCAAAGATTTTACTCAAAAATGCTTTTTACACCGCAAAACGACGATTTCTGATGAAAAAACTATTTTTCACATTTTGTCTCCGAATTGCTTCAAAATGTGTTTTCTACACGAAAAACGTGTATTTAGAGTGTTTTACAGCATTTTGTTTAAGGGCTCACTGGGTTGAAAAGGGCACCACGGAATCCCTTCAAAAGCTTGTATACACTAAAATACAGTATAATCTGTCATATTCTGCCATAAGTCAGCATATTCCATTCACACATAAGAAAAAACACGTGTCCAAAGATTTTACTCAAAAATGCTTTTTACAACGCAAAACGACGATTTCTGATGAAAAAACTATTTTTCACATTTTGTCTCCGAATTGCTTCAAAATGTGTTTTCTACACGAAAAACGTGTATTTAGAGTGTTTTACAGCATTTTGTTTAAGGGCTCACTGGGTTGATAAGGGCACCACGGAATCCCTTCAAAAGCTTGTATACACTAAAATACAGTATAATCTGTCATATTCTGCCATAAGTCAGCATATTCCATTCACACATAAGAAAAAACACGTGTCCAAAGATTTTACTCAAAAATGCTTTTTACTGCAAAACGACGATTTCTGATGAAAAAACTATTTTTCACATTTTGTCTCCGAATTGCTTCAAAATGTGTTTTCTACACGAAAAACGTGTATTTAGAGTGTTTTACAGCATTTTGTTTAAGGGCTCACTGGGTTGAAAAGGGCACCACGGAATCCCTTCAAAAGCTTGTATACACTAAAATACAGTAAAATCTGTCATATTCTGCCATAAGTCAGCATATTCCATTCACACATAAGAAAAAAACACGTGTCCAAAGATTTTACTCAAAAATCCTTTTTACACCGCAAAACGACGATTTCTGATGAAAAAACTATTTTTCACATTTTGTCTCCGAATTGCTTCAAAATGTGTTTTCTACACGAAAAACGTGTATTTAGAGTGTTTTACAGCATTTTGTTTAAGGGCTCACTGGGTTGAAAAGGGCACCACGGAATCCCTTCAAAAGCTTGTATACACTAAAATACAGTATAATCTGTCATATTCTGCCATAAGTCAGCATATTCCATTCACACATAAGAAAAAACACGTGTCCAAAGATTTTACTCAAAAATGCTTTTTACACCGCAAAACGACGATTTCTGATGAAAAAAACTATTTTTCACATTTTGTCTCCGAATTGCTTCAAAATGTGTTTTCTACACGAAAAACGTGTATTTAGAGTGTTTTACAGCATTTTGTTTAAGGGCTCACTGGGTTGAAAAGGGCACCACGGAATCCCTTCAAAAGCTTGTATACACTAAAATACAATATAATCTGTCATATTCTGCCATAAGTCAGCATATTCCATTCACACATAAGAAAAAACACGTGTCCAAAGATTTTACTCAAAAATGCTTTTTACACCGCAAAACGACGATTTCTGATGAAAAAACTATTTTTCACATTTTGTTTCCGAATTGCTTCAAAATGTGTTTTCTACACGAAAAACGTGTATTTAGAGTGTTTTACAGCATTTTGTTTAAGGGCTCACTGGGTTGAAAAGGGCACCACGGAATCCCTTCAAAAGCTTGTATACACTAAAATACAGTATAATCTGTCATATTATGCCATAAGTCAGCATATTCCATTCACACATAAGAAAAAACACGTGTCCAAAGATTTTACTCAAAAATGCTTTTTACACCGCAAAACGACGATTTCTGATGAAAAAACTATTTTTCACATTTTGTCTCCGAATTGCTTCAAAATGTGTTTTCTACACGAAAAACGTGTATTTAGAGTGTTTTACAGCATTTTGTTTAAGGGCTCACTGGGTTGAAAAGGGCACCACGGAATCCCTTCAAAAGCTTGTATACACTAAAATACAGTATAATCTGTCATATTCTGCCATAAGTCAGCATATTCCATTCACACATAAGAAAAAACACGTGTCCAAAGATTTTACTCAAAAATGCTTTTTACACCGCAAAACGACGATTTCTGATGAAAAAACTATTTTTCACATTTTGTCTCCGAATTGCTTCAAAATGTGTTTTCTACACGAAAAACGTGTATTTAGAGTGTTTTCCAGCATTTTGTTTAAGGGCTCACTGGGTTGAAAAGGGCACCACGGAATCCCCTCAAAAGCTTGTATACACTAAAATACAATATAATCTGTCATATTCTGCCATAAGTCAGCATATTCCATTCACACATATGAAAAAACACGTGTCCAAAGATTTTACTCAAAAATGCTTTTTACACCACAAAACGACGATTTCTGATGAAAAAACTATTTTTCACATTTTGTCTCCGAATTGCTTCAAAATGTGTTTTCTACACGAAAAACGTGTATTTAGAGTGTTTTACAGCATTTTGTTTAAGGGCTCACTGGGTTGAAAAGGGCACCACGGAATCCCTTCAAAAGCTTGTATACACTAAAATACAGTATAATCTGTCATATTCTGCCATAAGTCAGCATATTCCATTCACACATAAGAAAAAACACGTGTCCAAAGATTTTACTCAAAAATGCTTTTTACACCGCAAAACGACGATTTCTGATGAAAAAACTATTTTTCACATTTTGTCTCCGAATTGCTTCAAAATGTGTTTTCTACACGAAAAACGTGTATTTAGAGTGTTTTACAGCATTTTGTTTAAGGGCTCACTGGGTTGAAAAGGGCACCACGGAATCCCTTCAAAAGCTTGTATACACTAAAATACAGTATAATCTGTCATATTCTGCCATAAGTCAGCATATTCCATTCACACATAAGAAAAAAACACGTGTCCAAAGATTTTACTCAAAAATGCTTTTTACACCGCAAAACGACGATTTCTGATGAAAAAACTATTTTTCACATTTTGTCTCCGAATTGCTTCAAAATGTGTTTTCTACACGAAAAACGTGTATTTAGAGTGTTTTCCAGCATTTTGTTTAAGGGCTCACTGGGTTGAAAAGGGCACCACGGAATCCCTTCAAAAGCTTGTATACACTAAAATACAATATAATCTGTCATATTCTGCCATAAGTCAGCATATTCCATTCACACATAAGAAAAAACACGAGTCCAAAGATTTTACTCAAAAATGCTTTTTACACCGCAAAACGACGATTTCTGATGAAAAAACTATTTTTCACATTTTGTCTCCGAATTGCTTCAAAATGTGTTTTCTACACGAAAAACGTGTATTTAGAGTGTTTTCCAGCATTTTGTTTAAGGGCTCACTGGGTTGAAAAGGGCACCACGGAATCCCTTCAAAAGCTTGTATACACTAAAATACAATATAATCTGTCATATTCTGCTATAAAGTCAGCATATTCCATTCACACATAAGAAAAAACACGAGTCTAAAGATTTTACTCAAAAATGCTTTTTACACCGCAAAACGACGATTTCTGATGAAAAAACTATTTTTCACATTTTGTCTCCGAATTGCTTCAAAATGTGTTTTCTACACGAAAAACGTGTATTTAGAGTGTTTTACAGCATTTTGTTTAAGGGCTCACTGGGTTGAAAAGGGCACCACGGAATCCCTTCAAAAGCTTGTATACACTAAAATACAGTATAATCTGTCATATTCTGCCATAAGTCAGCATATTCCATTCACACATAAGAAAAAACACGTGTCCAAAGATTTTACTCAAAAATGCTTTTTACACCGCAAAACGACGATTTCTGATGAAAAAACTATTTTTCACATTTTGTCTCCGAATTGCTTCAAAATGTGTTTTCTACACGAAAAACGTGTATTTAGAGTGTTTTACAGCATTTTGTTTAAGGGCTCACTGGGTTGAAAAGGGCACCACGGAATCCCTTCAAAAGCTTGTATACACTAAAATACAGTATAATCTGTCATATTCTGCCATAAGTCAGCATATTCCATTCACACATAAGAAAAAACACGTGTCCAAAGATTTTACTCAAAAATGCTTTTAACACGCAAAACGACGATTTCTGATGAAAAAACTATTTTTCACATTTTGTCTCCGAATTGCTTCAAAATGTGTTTTCTACACGAAAAACGTGTATTTAGAGTGTTTTACAGCATTTTGTTTAAGGGCTCACTGGGTTGAAAAGGGCACCACGGAATCCCTTCAAAAGCTTGTATACACTAAAATACAGTATAATCTGTCATATTCTGCCATAAGTCAGCATATTCCATTCACACATAAGAAAAAACACGTGTCCAAAGATTTTACTCAAAAATGCTTTTTACACCGCAAAACGACGATTTCTGATGAAAAAACTATTTTTCACATTTTGTCTCCGAATTGCTTCAAAATGTGTTTTCTACACGAAAAACGTGTATTTAGAGAGTTTTACAGCATTTTGTTTAAGGGCTCACTGGGTTGAAAAGGGCACCACGGAATCCCTTCAAAAGCTTGTATACACTAAAATACAGTATAATCTGTCATATTCTGCCATAAGTCAGCATATTCCATTTACACATAAGAAAAAACACGTATCCAAAGATTTTACTCAAAAATGCTTTTTACACCGCAAAACGACGATTTCTGATGAAAAAACTATTTTTCACATTTTGTCTCCGAATTGCTTCAAAATGTGTTTTCTACACGAAAAACGTGTATTTAGAGTGTTTTACAGCATTTTGTTTAAGGGCTCACTGGGTTGAAAAGGGCACCACGGAATCCCTTCAAAAGCTTGTATACACTAAAATACAATATAATCTGTCATATTCTGCCATAAGTCAGCATATTCCATTCACACATAAGAAAAAACACGTGTCCAAAGATTTTACTCAAAAATGCGTTTTACACCGCAAAACGACGATTTCTGATGAAAAAACTATTTTTCTCATTTTGTCTCCGAATTGCTTCAAAATGTGTTTTCTACACGAAAAACGTGTATTTAGAGTGTTTTACAGCATTTTGTTTAAGGGCTCACTGGGTTGAAAAGGGCACCACGGAATCCCTTCAAAAGCTTGTATACACTAAAATACAGTATAATCTGTCATATTCTGCCATAAGTCAGCATATTCCATTCACACATAAGAAAAAACACGTGTCCAAAGATTTTACTCAAAAATGCTTTTTACACCGCAAAACGACGATTTCTGATGAAAAAACTATTTTTCACATTTTGTCTCCGAATTGCTTCAAAATGTGTTTTCTACACGAAAAACGTGTATTTAGAGTGTTTTACAGCATTTTGTTTAAGGGCTCACTGGGTTGAAAAGGGCACCACGGAATCCCTTCAAAAGCTTGTATACACTAAAATACAGTATAATCTGTCATATTCTGCCATAAGTCAGCATATTCCATTCACACATAAGTAAAAACACGTGTCCAAAGTTTTACTCAAAAATGCTTTTTACACCGCAAAACGACGATTTCTGATGAAAAAACTATTTTTCACATTTTGTCTCCGAATTGCTTCAAAATGTGTTTTCCACACGAAAAACGTGTTTTTAGAGTGTTTTACAGCATTTTGTTTAAGGGCTTACTGGGTTGAAAAGGGCACCACGGAATCCCTTCAAAAGCTTGTATACACTAAAATACAGTATAATCTGTCATATTCTGCCATAAGTCAGCATATTCCATTCATACATAAGAAAAAACACGTGTCCAAAGATTTTACTCAAAAATGCTTTTTACACCGCAAAACGACGATTTCTGATGAAAAAACTATTTTTCACATTTTGTCTCCGAATTGCTTCAAAATGTGTTTTCTACACGAAAAACGTGTATTTAGAGTGTTTTACAGCATTTTGTTTAAAGGCTCACTGGGTTGAAAAGGGCACCACGGAATCCCTTCAAAAGCTTGTATACACTAAAATACAGTATAATCTGTCATATTCTGCCATAAGTCAGCATATTCCATTCACACATAAGTAAAAAACACGTGTCCAAAGTTTTACTCAAAAATGCTTTTTACACCGCAAAACGACGATTTCTGATGAAAAAACTATTTTTCACATTTTGTCTCCGAATTGCTTCAAAATGTGTTTTCTACACGAAAAACGTGTATTTAGAGTGTTTTACAGCATTTTGTTTAAAGGCTCACTGGGTTGAAAAGGGCACCACGGAATCCCTTCAAAAGCTTGTATACACTAAAATACAGTATAATCTGTCATATTCTGCCATAAGTCAGCATATTCCATTCACACATAAGAAAAAACACGTGCCCAAAGATTTTACTCAAAAATGCTTTTTACAACGCAAAACGACGATTTCTGATGAAAAAACTATTTTTCACATTTTGTCTCCGAATTGCTTCAAAATGTGTTTTCTACACGAAAAACGTGTATTTAGAGTGTTTTACAGCATTTTGTTTAAGGGCTCACTGGGTTGAAAAGGGCACCACGGAATCCCTTCAAAAGCTTGTATACACTAAAATACAGTATAATCTGTCATATTCTGCCATAAGTCAGCATATTCCATTCACACATAAGAAAAAACACGTGTCCAAAGATTTTACTCAAAAATGCTTTTTACACCGCAACACGACGATTTCTGATGAAAAACTATTTTTCACATTTTGTCTCCGAATTGCTTCAAAATGTGTTTTCTACACGAAAAACGTGTATTTAGAGTGTTTTACAGCATTTTGTTTAAGGGCTCACTAAGTTGAAAAGGGCACCACGGAATCCCTTCAAAAGCTTGTATACACTAAAATACAATATAATCTGTCATATTCTGCCATAAGTCAGCATATTCCATTCACACATAAGAAAAAACACGTGTCCAAAGATTTTACTCAAAAATGCTTTTTACACCGCAAAACGACGATTTCTGATGAAAAAACTATTTTTCACATTTTGTCTCCGAATTGCTTCAAAATGTGTTTTCTACACGAAAAACGTGTATTTAGAGTGTTTTACAGCATTTTGTTTAAGGGCTCACTGGGTTGAAAAGGGCACCACGGAATCCCTTCAAAAGCTTGTATACACTAAAATACAGTATAATCTGTCATATTCTGCCATAAGTCAGCATATTCCATTCACACATAAGAAAAAACACGTGTCCAAAGATTTTACTCAAAAATGCTTTTTACACCGCAAAACGACGATTTCTGATGAAAAAACTATTTTTCACATTTTGTCTCCGAATTGCTTCAAAATGTGTTTTCTACACGAAAAACGTGTATTTAGAGTGTTTTACAGCATTTTGTTTAAGGGCTCACTGGGTTGAAAAGGGCACCACGGAATCCCTTCAAAAGCTTGTATACACTAAAATACAGTATAATCTGTCATATTCTGCCATAAGTCAGCATATTCCATTCACACATAAGAAAAAACACGTGTCCAAAGATTTTACTCAAAAATGCTTTTTACAACGCAAAACGACGATTTCTGATGAAAAAACTATTTTTCACATTTTGTCTCCGAATTGCTTCAAAATGTGTTTTCTACACGAAAAACGTGTATTTAGAGTGTTTTACAGCATTTTGTTTAAGGGCTCACTGGGTTGAAAAGGGCACCACGGAATCCCTTCAAAAGCTTGTATACACTAAAATACAATATAATCTGTCATATTCTGCCATAAGTCAGCATATTCCATTCACACATAAGAAAAAACACGTGTCCAAAGATTTTACTCAAAAATGCTTTTTACACCGCAAAACGACGATTTCTGAGGAAAAACTATTTTTCACATTTTGTCTCCGAATTGCTTCAAAATGTGTTTTCTACACGAAAAACGTGTATTTAGAGTGTTTTACAGCATTTTGTTTAAGGGCTCACTGGGTTGAAAAGGGCACCACGGAATCCCTTCAAAAGCTTGTATACACTAAAATACAGTATAATCTGTCATATTCTGCCATAAGTCAGCATATTCCATTCACACATAAGAAAAAACACGTGTCCAAAGATTTTACTCAAAAATGCTTTTTACACCGCAAAACGACGAATTCTGATGAAAAAAACTATTTTTCACATTTTGTCTCCGAATTGCTTCAAAATGTGTTTTCTACACGAAAAACGTGTATTTAGAGTGTTTTACAGCATTTTGTTTAAGGGCTCACTGGGTTGAAAAGGGCACCACGGAATCCCTTCAAAAGCTTGTATACACTAAAATACAGTATAATCTGTCATATTCTGCCATAAGTCAGCATATTCCATTCACACATAAGAAAAAACACGTGTCCAAAGATTTTACTCAAAAATGCTTTTTACACCGCAAAACGACGATTTCTGATGAAAAAACTATTTTTCACATTTTGTCTCCGAATTGCTTCAAAATGTGTTTTCTACACGAAAAACGTGTATTTAGAGTGTTTTACAGCATTTTGTTTAAGGGCTCACTGGGTTGAAAAGGGCACCACGGAATCCCTTCAAAAGCTTGTATACACTAAAATACAGTATAATCTGTCATATTCTGCCATAAGTCAGCATATTCCATTCACACATAAGAAAAAACACGTGTCCAAAGATTTTACTCAAAAATGCTTTTTACAACGCAAAACGACGATTTCTGATGAAAAAACTATTTTTCACATTTTGTCTCCGAATTGCTTCAAAATGTGTTTTCTACACGAAAAACGTGTATTTAGAGTGTTTTACAGCATTTTGTTTAAGGGCTCACTGGGTTGAAAAGGGCACCACGGAATCCCTTCAAAAGCTTGTATACACTAAAATACAATATAATCTGTCATATTCTGCCATAAGTCAGCATATTCCATTCACACATAAGAAAAAACACGTGTCCAAAGATTTTACTCAAAAATGCTTTTTACACCGCAAAACGACGATTTCTGAGGAAAAAACTATTTTTCACATTTTGTCTCCGAATTGCTTCAAAATGTGTTTTCTACACGAAAAACGTGTATTTAGAGTGTTTTACAGCATTTTGTTTAAGGGCTCACTGGGTTGAAAAGGGCACCACGGAATCCCTTCAAAAGCTTGTATACACTAAAATACAGTATAATCTGTCATATTCTGCCATAAGTCAGCATATTCCATTCACACATAAGAAAAAACACGTGTCCAAAGATTTTACTCAAAAATGCTTTTTACACCGCAAAACGACGATTTCTGATGAAAAAACTATTTTTCACATTTTGTCTCCGAATTGCTTCAAAATGTGTTTTCTACACGAAAAACGTGTATTTAGAGTGTTTTACAGCATTTTGTTTAAGGGCTCACTGGGTTGAAAAGGGCACTACGGAATCCCTTCAAAAGCTTGTATACACTAAAATACAGTATAATATGTCATATTCTGCCATAAGTCAGCATATTCCATTCACACATAAGAAAAAACACGTGTCCAAAGATTTTACTCAAAAATGCTTTTTACACCGCAAAACGTCGATTTCTGATGAAAAAACTATTTTTCACATTTTGTCTCCGAATTGCTTCAAAATGTGTTTTCTACACGAAAAACGTGTATTTAGAGTGTTTTACAGCATTTTGTTTAAGGGCTCACTGGGTTGAAAAGGGCACCACGGAATCCCTTCAAAAGCTTGTATACACTAAAATACAATATAATCTGTCATATTCTGCCATAAGTCAGCATAATCCATTCACACATAAGAAAAAACACGTGTCCAAAGATTTTACTCAAAAATGCTTTTTACACCGCAAAACGACGATTTCTGATGAAAAAACTATTTTTCACATTTTGTCTCCGAATTGCTTCAAAATGTGTTTTCTACACGAAAAACGTGTATTTAGAGTGTTTTACAGCATTTTGTTTAAGGGCTCACTGGGTTGAAAAGGGCACCACGGAATCCCTTCAAAAGCTTGTATACACTAAAATACAGTATAATCTGTCATATTCTGCCATAAGTCAGCATATTCCATTCACACATAAGAAAAAACACGTGTCCAAAGATTTTACTCAAAAATGCTTTTTACACCGCAAAACGACGATTTCTGATGAAAAAACTATTTTTCACATTTTGTCTCCGAATTGCTTCAAAATGTGTTTTCTACACGAAAAACGTGTATTTAGAGTGTTTTACAGCATTTTGTTTAAGGGCTCACTGGGTTGAAAAGGGCACCACGGAATCCCTTCAAAAGCTTGTATACACTAAAATACAGTATAATCTGTCATATTCTGCCAAAAGTCAGCATATTCCATTCACACATAAGAAAAAACACGTGTCCAAAGATTTTACTCAAAAATGCTTTTTACACCGCAAAACGACGATTTCTGATGAAAAAACTATTTTTCACATTTTGTCTCCGAATTGCTTCAAAATGTGTTTTCTACACGAAAAACGTGTATTTAGAGTGTTTTACAGCATTTTGTTTAAGGGCTCACTGGGTTGAAAAGGGCACCACGGAATCCCTTCAAAAGCTTGTATACACTAAAATACAGTATAATCTGTCATATTCTGCCATAAGTCAGCATATTCCATTCACACATAAGAAAAAACACGTGTCCAAAGATTTTACTCAAAAATGCTTTTTACACCGCAAAACGACGATTTCTGATGAAAAAACTATTTTTCACATTTTGTCTCCGAATTGCTTCAAAATGTGGTTTCTACACGAAAAACGTGTATTTAGAGTGTTTTACAGCATTTTGTTTAAGGGCTCACTGGGTTGAAAAGGGCACCACGGAATCCCTTCAAAAGCTTGTATTCACTAAAATACAATATAATCTGTCATATTCTGCCATAAGTCAGCATATTCCATTCACACATAAGAAAAAACACGTGTCCAAAGATTTTACTCAAAAATGCTTTTTACACCGCAAAACGACGATTTCTGATGAAAAAACTATTTTTCACATTTTGTCTCCGAATTGCTTCAAAATGTGTTTTCTACACGAAAAACGTGTATTTAGAGTGTTTTACAGCATTTTGTTTAAGGGCTCACTGGGTTGAAAAGGGCACCACGGAATCCCTTCAAAAGCTTGTATACACTAAAATACAGTATAATCTGTCATATTCTGCCATAAGTCAGCATATTCCATTCACACATAAGAAAAAACACGTGTCCAAAGATTTTACTCAAAAATGCTTTTTACACCGCAAAACGACGATTTCTGATGAAAAAACTATTTTTCACATTTTGTCTCCGAATTGCTTCAAAATGTGTTTTCTACACGAAAAACGTGTATTTAGAGTGTTTTACAGCATTTTGTTTAAGGGCTCACTGGGTTGAAAAGGGCACCACGGAATCCCTTCAAAAGCTTGTATACACTAAAATACAGTATAATCTGTCATATTCTGCCATAAGTCAGCATATTCCATTCACACATAAGAAAAAACACGTGTCCAAAGATTTTACTCAAAAATGCTTTTTACACCGCAAAACGACGATTTCTGATGAAAAAACTATTTTTCACATTTTGTCTCCGAATTGCTTCAAAATGTGTTTTCTACACGAAAAACGTGTATTTAGATTGTTTTACAGCATTTTGTTTAAGGGCTCACTGGGTTGAAAAGGGCACCACGGAATCCCTTCAAAAGCTTGTATACACTAAAATACAGTATAATCTGTCATATTCTGCCATAAGTCAGCATATTCCATTCACACATAAGAAAAAACACGTGTCCAAAGATTTTACTCAAAAATGCTTTTTACACCGCAAAACGACGATTTCTGATGAAAAAACTATTTTTCACATTTTGTCTCCGAATTGCTTCAAAATGTGTTTTCTACACGAAAAACGTGTATTTAGAGTGTTTTACAGCATTTTGTTTAAGGGCTCACTGGGTTGAAAAGGGCACCACGGAATCCCTTCAAAAGCTTGTATACACTAAAATACAGTATAATCTGTCATATTCTGCCATAAGTCAGCATATTCCATTCACACATAAGAAAAAAACACGTGTCCAAAGATTTTACTCAAAAATGCTTTTTACACCGCAAAACGACGATTTCTGATGAAAAAACTATTTTTCACATTTTGTCTCCGAATTGCTTCAAAATGTGTTTTCTACACGAAAAACGTGTATTTAGAGTGTTTTACAGCATTTTGTTTAAGGGCTCACTGGGTTGAAAAGGGCACCACGGAATCCCTTCAAAAGCTTGTATACACTAAAATACAGTATAATCTGTCATATTCTGCCATAAGTCAGCATATTCCATTCACACATAAGAAAAAACACGTGTCCAAAGATTTTACTCAAAAATGCTTTTTACACCGCAAAACGACGATTTCTGATGAAAAAACTATTTTTCACATTTTGTCTCCGAATTGCTTCAAAATGTGTTTTCTACACGAAAAACGTGTATTTAGAGTGTTTTACAGCATTTTGTTTAAGGTCTCACTGGGTTGAAAAGGGCACCACGGAATCCCTTCAAAAGCTTGTATACACTAAAATACAGTATAATCTGTCATATTCTGCCATAAGTCAGCATATTCCATTCACACATAAGAAAAAACACGTGTCCAAAGATTTTACTCAAAAATGCTTTTTACACCGCAAAACGACGATTTCTGATGAAATACTATTTTTCACATTTTGTCTCCGAATTGCTTCAAAATGTGTTTTCTACACGAAAAACGTGTATTTAGAGTGTTTTACAGCATTTTGTTTAAGGGCTCACTGGGTTGAAAAGGGCACCACGGAATCCCTTCAAAAGCTTGTATACACTAAAATACAGTATAATCTGTCATATTCTGCCATAAGTCAGCATATTCCATTCACACATAAGAAAAAACACGTGTCCAAAGATTTTACTCAAAAATGCTTTTTACACCGCAAAACGACGATTTCTGATGAAAAAACTATTTTTCACATTTTGTCTCCGAATTGCTTCAAAATGTGTTTTCTACACGAAAAACGTGTATTTAGAGTGTTTTACAGCATTTTGTTTAAGGGCTCACTGGGTTGAAAAGGGCACCACGGAATCCCTTCAAAAGCTTGTATTCACTAAAATACAGTATAATCTGTCATATTCTGCCATAAGTCAGCATATTCCATTCACACATAAGAAAAAACACGTGTCCAAAGATTTTACTCAAAAATGCTTTTTACACCGCAAAACGACGATTTCTGATGAAAAAACTATTTTTCACATTTTGTCTCCGAATTGCTTCAAAATGTGTTTTCTACACGAAAAACGTGTATTTAGAGTGTTTTACAGCATTTAGTTAAGGGCTCACTGGGTTGAAAGGGGCACCACGGAATCCCTTCAAAAGCTTGTATACACTAAAATACAGTATAATCTGTCATATTCTGCCATAAGTCAGCATATTCCATTCACACATAAGAAAAAACACGTGTCCAAAGATTTTACTCAAAAATGCTTTTTACACCGCAAAACGACGATTTCTGATGAAAAAACTATTTTTCACATTTTGTCTCCGAATTGCTTCAAAATGTGTTTTCTACACGAAAAACGTGTATTTAGAGTGTTTTATAGCATTTTGTTTAAGGGCTCACTGGGTTGAAAAGGGCACCACGGAATCCCTTCAAAAGCTTGTATACACTAAAATACAGTATAATCTGTCATATTCTGCCATAAGTCAGCATATTCCATTCACACATAAGAAAAAACACGTGTCCAAAGATTTTACTCAAAAATGCTTTTTACACCGCAAAACGACGATTTCTGATGAAAAAACTATTTTTCACATTTTGTCTCCGAATTGCTTCAAAATGTGTTTTCTACACGAAAAACGTGTATTTAGATTGTTTTACAGCATTTTGTTTGAGGGCTCACTGGGTTGAAAAGGGCACCACGGAATCCCTTCAAAAGCTTGTATACACTAAAATACAGTATAATCTGTCATATTCTGCCATAAGTCAGCATATTCCATTCACACATAAGAAAAAACACGTGTCCAAAGATTTTACTCAAAAATGCTTTTTACACCGCAAAACGACGATTTCTGATGAAAAAACTATTTTTCACATTTTGTCTCCGAATTGCTTCAAAATGTGTTTTCTACACGAAAAACGTGTATTTAGAGTGTTTTACAGCATTTTGTTTAAGGGCTCACTGGGTTGAAAAGGGCACCACGGAATCCCTTCAAAAGCTTGTATACACTAAAATACAGTATAGTCTGTCATATTCTGCCATAAGTCAGCATATTCCATTCACACATAAGAAAAAACACGTGTCCAAAGATTTTACTCAAAAATGCTTTTTACACCGCAAAACGACGATTTCTGATGAAAAAACTATTTTTCACATTTTGTCTCCGAATTGCTTCAAAATGTGTTTTCTACACGAAAAACGTGTATTTAGAGTGTTTTACAGCATTTTGTTTAAGGGCTCACTGGGTTGAAAAGGGCACCACGGAATCCCTTCAAAAGCTTGTATACACTAAAATACAGTATAATCTGTCATATTCTGCCATAAGTCAGCATATTCCATTCACACATAAGAAAAAACACGTGTCCAAAGATTTTACTCAAAAATGCTTTTTACACCGCAAAACGACGATTTCTGATGAAAAAACTATTTTTCACATTTTGTCTCCGAATTGCTTCAAAATGTGTTTTCTACACGAAAAACGTGTATTTAGAGTGTTTTACAGCATTTTGTTTAAGGTCTCACTGGGTTGAAAAGGGCACCACGGAATCCCTTCAAAAGCTTGTATACACTAAAATACAGTATAATCTGTCATATTCTGCCATAAGTCAGCATATTCCATTCACACATAAGAAAAAACACGTGTCCAAAGATTTTACTCAAAAATGCTTTTTACACCGCAAAACGACGATTTCTGATGAAAAAACTATTTTTCACATTTTGTCTCCGAATTGCTTCAAAATGTGTTTTCTACACGAAAAACGTGTATTTAGAGTGTTTTACAGCATTTTGTTTAAGGGCTCACTGGGTTGAAAAGGGCACCACGGAATCCCTTCAAAAGCTTGTATACACTAAAATACAGTATAGTCTGTCATATTCTGCCATAAGTCAGCATATTCCATTCACACATAAGAAAAAAACACGTGTCCAAAGATTTTACTCAAAAATGCTTTTTACACCGCAAAGCGACGATTTCTGATGAAAAAACTATTTTTCACATTTTGTCTCCGAATTGCTTCAAAATGTGTTTTCTACACGAAAAACGTGTATTTAGAGTGTTTTACAGCATTTTGTTTAAGGGCTCACTGGGTTGAAAAGGGCACCACGGAATCCCTTCAAAAGCTTGTATACACTAAAATACAGTATAATCTGTCATATTCTGCCATAAGTCAGCATATTCCATTCACACATAAGAAAAAACACGTGTCCAAAGATTTTACTCAAAAATGCTTTTTACACCGCAAAACGACGATTTCTGATGAAAAAACTATTTTTCACATTTTGTCTCCGAATTGCTTCAAAATGTGTTTTCTACACGAAAAACGTGTATTTAGAGTGTTTTACAGCATTTTGTTTAAGGTCTCACTGGGTTGAAAAGGGCACCACGGAATCCCTTCAAAAGCTTGTATACACTAAAATACAGTATAATCTGTCATATTCTGCCATAAGTCAGCATATTCCATTCACACATAAGAAAAAACACGTGTCCAAAGATTTTACTCAAAAATGCTTTTTACACCGCAAAACGACGATTTCTGATGAAAAAACTATTTTTCACATTTTGTCTCCGAATTGCTTCAAAATGTGTTTTCTACACGAAAAACGTGTATTTAGAGTGTTTTACAGCATTTTGTTTAAGGGCTCACTGGGTTGAAAAGGGCACCACGGAATCCCTTCAAAAGCTTGTATACACTAAAATACAGTATAATCTGTCATATTCTGCCATAAGTCAGCATATTCCATTCACACATAAGAAAAAAACACGTGTCCAAAGATTTTACTCAAAAATGCTTTTTACACCGCAAAACGACGATTTCTGATGAAAAAACTATTTTTCACATTTTGTCTCCGAATTGCTTCAAAATGTGTTTTCTACACGAAAAACGTGTATTTAGAGTGTTTTACAGCATTTTGTTTAAGGGCTCACTGGGTTGAAAGGGGCACCACGGAATCCCTTCAAAAGCTTGTATACACTAAAATACAGTATAATCTGTCATATTCTGCCATAAGTCAGCATATTCCATTCACACATAAGAAAAAACACGTGTCCAAAGATTTTACTCAAAAATGCTTTTTACACCGCAAAACGACGATTTCTGATGAAAAAACTATTTTTCACATTTTGTCTCCGAATTGCTTCAAAATGTGTTTTCTACACGAAAAACGTGTATTTAGAGTGTTTTACAGCATTTTGTTTAAGGGCTCACTGGGTTGAAAAGGGCACCACGGAATCCCTTCAAAAGCTTGTATACACTAAAATACAGTATAATCTGTCATATTCTGCCATAAGTCAGCATATTCCATTCACACATAAGAAAAAACACGTGTCCAAAGATTTTACTCAAAAATGCTTTTTACACCGCAAAACGACGATTTCTGATGAAAAAACTATTTTTCACATTTTGTCTCCGAATTGCTTCAAAATGTGTTTTCTACACGAAAAACGTGTATTTAGAGTGTTTTACAGCATTTTGTTTAAGGGCTCACTGGGTTGAAAAGGGCACCACGGAATCCCTTCAAAAGCTTGTATACACTAAAATACAGTATAATCTGTCATATTCTGCCATAAGTCAGCATATTCCATTCACAGATAAGAAAAAACACGTGTCCAAAGATTTTACTCAAAAATGCTTTTTACACCGAAAAACGACGATTTCTGATGAAAAAACTATTTTTCACATTTTGTCTCCGAATTGCTTCAAAATGTGTTTTCTACACGAAAAACGTGTATTTAGAGTGTTTTACAGCATTTTGTTTAAGGGCTCACTGGGTTGAAAAGGGCAACACGGAATCCCTTCAAAAGCTTGTATACACTAAAATACAGTATAATCTGTCATATTCTGCCATAAGTCAGCATATTCCATTCACACATAAGAAAAAACACGTGTCCAAAGATTTTACTCAAAAATGCTTTTTACACCGCAAAACGACGATTTCTGATGAAAAAACTATTTTTCACATTTTGTCTCCGAATTGCTTCAAAATGTGTTTTCTACACGAAAAACGTGTATTTAGAGTGTTTTATAGCATTTTGTTTAAGGGCTCACTGGGTTGAAAAGGGCACCACGGAATCCCTTCAAAAGCTTGTATACACTAAAATACAGTATAATCTGTCATATTCTGCCATAAGTCAGCATATTCCATTCACACATAAGAAAAAACACGTGTCCAAAGATTTTACTCAAAAATGCTTTTTACACCGCAAAACGACGATTTCTGATGAAAAAACTATTTTTCACATTTTGTCTCCGAATTGCTTCAAAATGTGTTTTCTACACGAAAAACGTGTATTTAGATTGTTTTACAGCATTTTGTTTAAGGGCTCACTGGGTTGAAAAGGGCACCACGGAATCCCTTCAAAAGCTTGTATACACTAAAATACAGTATAATCTGTCATATTCTGCCATAAGTCAGCATATTCCATTCACACATAAGAAAAAACACGTGTCCAAAGATTTTACTCAAAAATGCTTTTTACACCGCAAAACGACGATTTCTGATGAAAAAACTATTTTTCACATTTTGTCTCCGAATTGCTTCAAAATGTGTTTTCTACACGAAAAACGTGTATTTAGAGTGTTTTACAGCATTTTGTTTAAGGTCTCACTGGGTTGAAAAGGGCACCACGGAATCCCTTCAAAAGCTTGTATACACTAAAATACAGTATAATCTGTCATATTCTGCCATAAGTCAGCATATTCCATTCACACATAAGAAAAAACACGTGTCCAAAGATTTTACTCAAAAATGCTTTTTACACCGCAAAACGACGATTTCTGATGAAAAAACTATTTTTCACATTTTGTCTCCGAATTGCTTCAAAATGTGTTTTCTACACGAAAAACGTGTATTTAGAGTGTTTTACAGCATTTTGTTTAAGGGCTCACTGGGTTGAAAAGGGCACCACGGAATCCCTTCAAAAGCTTGTATACACTAAAATACAGTATAATCTGTCATATTCTGCCATAAGTCAGCATATTCCATTCACACATAAGAAAAAACACGTGTCCAAAGATTTTACTCAAAAATGCTTTTTACACCGCAAAACGACGATTTCTGATGAAAAAACTATTTTTCACATTTTGTCTCCGAATTGCTTCAAAATGTGTTTTCTACACGAAAAACGTGTATTTAGAGTGTTTTACAGCATTTTGTTTAAGGGCTCACTGGGTTGAAAAGGGCACCACGGAATCCCTTCAAAAGCTTGTATACACTAAAATACAGTATAATCTGTCATATTCTGCCATAAGTCAGCATATTCCATTCACACATAATAAAAAACACGTGTCCAAAGATTTTACTCAAAAATGCTTTTTACACCGCAAAACGACGATTTCTGATGAAAAAACTATTTTTCACATTTTGTCTCCGAATTGCTTCATAATGTGTTTTCTACACGAAAAACGTGTATTTAGAGTGTTTTACAGCATTTTGTTTAAGGGCTCACTGGGTTGAAAGGGGCACCACGGAATCCCTTCAAAAGCTTGTATACACTAAAATACAGTATAATCTGTCATATTCTGCCATAAGTCAGCATATTCCATTCACACATAAGAAAAAACACGTGTCCAAAGATTTTACTCAAAAATGCTTTTTACACCGCAAAACGACGATTTCTGATGAAAAAACTATTTTTCACATTTTGTCTCCGAATTGCTTCAAAATGTGTTTTCTACACGAAAAACGTGTATTTAGAGTGTTTTACAGCATTTTGTTTAAGGTCTCACTGGGTTGAAAAGGGCACCACGGAATCCCTTCAAAAGCTTGTATACACTAAAATACAGTATAATCTGTCATATTCTGCCATAAGTCAGCATATTCCATTCACACATAAGAAAAAACACGTGTCCAAAGATTTTACTCAAAAATGCTTTTTACACCGCAAAACGACGATTTCTGATGAAAAAACTATTTTTCACATTTTGTCTCCGAATTGCTTCAAAATGTGTTTTCTACACGAAAAACGTGTATTTAGAGTGTTTTACAGCATTTTGTTTAAGGGCTCACTGGGTTGAAAAGGGCACCACGGAATCCCTTCAAAAGCTTGTATACACTAAAATACAGTATAATCTGTCATATTCTGCCATAAGTCAGCATATTCCATTCACACATAAGAAAAAACACGTGTCCAAAGATTTTACTCAAAAATGCTTTTTACACCGCAAAACGACGATTTCTGATGAAAAAACTATTTTTCACATTTTGTCTCCGAATTGCTTCAAAATGTGTTTTCTACACGAAAAACGTGTATTTAGAGTGTTTTACAGCATTTTGTTTAAGGGCTCACTGGGTTGAAAAGGGCACCACGGAATCCCTTCAAAAGCTTGTATACACTAAAATACAGTATAATCTGTCATATTCTGCCATAAGTCAGCATATTCCATTCACAGATAAGAAAAAACACGGGTCCAAAGATTTTACTCAAAAATGCTTTTTACACCGCAAAACGACGATTTCTGATGAAAAAACTATTTTTCACATTTTGTCTCCGAATTGCTTCAAAATGTGTTTTCTACACGAAAAACGTGTATTTAGAGTGTTTTACAGCATTTTGTTTAAGGTCTCACTGGGTTGAAAAGGGCACCACGGAATCCCTTCAAAAGCTTGTATACACTAAAATACAGTATAATCTGTCATATTCTGCCATAAGTCAGCATATTCCATTCACACATAAGAAAAAACACGTGTCCAAAGATTTTACTCAAAAATGCTTTTTACACCGCAAAACGACGATTTCTGATGAAAAAACTATTTTTCACATTTTGTCTCCGAATTGCTTCAAAATGTGTTTTCTACACGAAAAACGTGTATTTAGAGTGTTTTACAGCATTTTGTTTAAGGGCTCACTGGGTTGAAAAGGGCACCACGGAATCCCTTCAAAAGCTTGTATACACTAAAATACAGTATAATCTGTCATATTCTGCCATAAGTCAGCATATTCCATTCACACATAAGAAAAAACACGTGTCCAAAGATTTTACTCAAAAATGCTTTTTACACCGCAAAACGACGATTTCTGATGAAAAAACTATTTTTCACATTTTGTCTCCGAATTGCTTCAAAATGTGTTTTCTACACGAAAAACGTGTATTTAGAGTGTTTTACAGCATTTTGTTTAAGGGCTCACTGGGTTGAAAAGGGCACCACGGAATCCCTTCAAAAGCTTGTATACACTAAAATACAGTATAATCTGTCATATTCTGCCATAAGTCAGCATTTTCCATTCACACATAAGAAAAAACACGTGTCCAAAGATTTTACTCAAAAATGCTTTTTACACCGCAAAACGACGATTTCTGATGAAAAAACTATTTTTCACATTTTGTCTCCGAATTGCTTCAAAATGTGTTTTCTACACGAAAAACGTGTATTTAGAGTGTTTTACAGCATTTTGTTTAAAGGCTCACTGGGTTGAAAAGGGCACCACGGTATCCCTTCAAAAGCTTGTATACACTAAAATACAGTATAATCTGTCATATTCTGCCATAAGTCAGCATATTCCATTCACACATAAGAAAAAACACGTGTCCAAAGATTTTACTCAAAAATGCTTTTTACACCGCAAAACGACGATTTCTGATGAAAAAACTATTTTTCACATTTTGTCTCCGAATTGCTTCAAAATGTGTTTTCTACGCGAAAAACGTGTATTTAGAGTGTTTTACAGCATTTTGTTTAAGGGCTCACTGGGTTGAAAAGGGCACCACGGAATCCCTTCAAAAGCTTGTATACACTAAAATACAGTATAATCTGTCATATTCTGCCATAAGTCAGCATATTCCATTCACACATAAGAAAAAACACGTGTCCAAAGATTTTACTCAAAAATGCTTTTTACACCGCAAAACGACGATTTCTGATGAAAAAACTATTTTTCACATTTTGTCTCCGAATTGCTTCAAAATGTGTTTTCTACACGAAAAACGTGTATTTAGAGTGTTTTACAGCATTTTGTTTAAGGTCTCACTGGGTTGAAAAGGGCACCACGGAATCCCTTCAAAAGCTTGTATACACTAAAATACAGTATAATCTGTCATATTCTGCCATAAGTCAGCATATTCCATTCACACATAAGAAAAAACACGTGTCCAAAGATTTTACTCAAAAATGCTTTTTACACCGCAAAACGACGATTTCTGATGAAAAAACTATTTTTCACATTTTGTCTCCGAATTGCTTCAAAATGTGTTTTCTACACGAAAAACGTGTATTTAGAGTGTTTTACAGCATTTTGTTTAAGGTCTCACTGGGTTGAAAGGGGCACCACGGAATCCCTTCAAAAGCTTGTATACACTAAAATACAGTATAATCTGTCATATTCTGCCATAAGTCAGCATATTCCATTCACACATAAGAAAAAACACGTGACCAAAGATTTTACTCAAAAATGCTTTTTACACCGCAAAACGACGATTTCTGATGAAAAAACTATTTTTCACATTTTGTCTCCGAATTGCTTCATAATGTGTTTTCTACACGAAAAACGTGTATTTAGAGTGTTTTACAGCATTTTGTTTAAGGGCTCACTGGGTTGAAAGGGGCACCACGGAATCCCTTCAAAAGCTTGTATACACTAAAATACAGTATAATCTGTCATATTCTGCCATAAGTCAGCATATTCCATTCACACATAAGAAAAAACACGTGTCCAAAGATTTTACTCAAAAATGCTTTTTACACCGCAAAACGACGATTTCTGATGAAAAAACTATTTTTCACATTTTGTCTCCGAATTGCTTCAAAATGTGTTTTCTACACGAAAAACGTGTATTTAGAGTGTTTTACAGCATTTTGTTTAAGGGCTCACTGGGTTGAAAAGGGCACCACGGAATCCCTTCAAAAGCTTGTATACACTAAAATACAGTATAATCTGTCATATTCTGCCATAAGTCAGCATATTCCATTCACACATAAGAAAAAACACGTGTCCAAAGATTTTACTCAAAAATGCTTTTTACACCGCAAAACGACGATTTCTGATGAAAAAACTATTTTTCACATTTTGTCTCCGAATTGCTTCAAAATGTGTTTTCTACACGAAAAACGTGTATTTAGAGTGTTTTACAGCATTTTGTTTAAGGGCTCACTGGGTTGAAAAGGGCACCACGGAATCCCTTCAAAAGCTTGTATACACTAAAATACAGTATAATCTGTCATATTCTGCCATAAGTCAGCATATTCCATTCACAGATAAGAAAAAACACGGGTCCAAAGATTTTACTCAAAAATGCTTTTTACACCGCAAAACGACGATTTCTGATGAAAAAACTATTTTTCACATTTTGTCTCCGAATTGCTTCAAAATGTGTTTTCTACACGAAAAACGTGTATTTAGAGTGTTTTACAGCATTTTGTTTAAGGTCTCACTGGGTTGAAAAGGGCACCACGGAATCCCTTCAAAAGCTTGTATACACTAAAATACAGTATAATCTGTCATATTCTGCCATAAGTCAGCATATTCCATTCACACATAAGAAAAAACACGTGTCCAAAGATTTTACTCAAAAATGCTTTTTACACCGCAAAACGACGATTTCTGATGAAAAAACTATTTTTCACATTTTGTCTCCGAATTGCTTCAAAATGTGTTTTCTACACGAAAAACGTGTATTTAGAGTGTTTTACAGCATTTTGTTTAAGGGCTCACTGGGTTGAAAAGGGCACCACGGAATCCCTTCAAAAGCTTGTATACACTAAAATACAGTATAATCTGTCATATTCTGCCATAAGTCAGCATATTCCATTCACACATAAGAAAAAACACGTGTCCAAAGATTTTACTCAAAAATGCTTTTTACACCGCAAAACGACGATTTCTGATGAAAAAACTATTTTTCACATTTTGTCTCCGAATTGCTTCAAAATGTGTTTTCTACACGAAAAACGTGTATTTAGAGTGTTTTACAGCATTTTGTTTAAGGGCTCACTGGGTTGAAAAGGGCACCACGGAATCCCTTCAAAAGCTTGTATACACTAAAATACAGTATAATCTGTCATATTCTGCCATAAGTCAGCATATTCCATTCACAGATAAGAAAAAACACGGGTCCAAAGATTTTACTCAAAAATGCTTTTTACACCGCAAAACGACGATTTCTGATGAAAAAACTATTTTTCACATTTTGTCTCCGAATTGCTTCAAAATGTGTTTTCTACACGAAAAACGTGTATTTAGAGTGTTTTACAGCATTTTGTTTAAGGTCTCACTGGGTTGAAAAGGGCACCACGGAATCCCTTCAAAAGCTTGTATACACTAAAATACAGTATAATCTGTCATATTCTGCCATAAGTCAGCATATTCCATTCACACATAAGAAAAAACACGTGTCCAAAGATTTTACTCAAAAATGCTTTTTACACCGCAAAACGACGATTTCTGATGAAAAAACTATTTTTCACATTTTGTCTCCGAATTGCTTCAAAATGTGTTTTCTACACGAAAAACGTGTATTTAGAGTGTTTTACAGCATTTTGTTTAAGGGCTCACTGGGTTGAAAAGGGCACCACGGAATCCCTTCAAAAGCTTGTATACACTAAAATACAGTATAATCTGTCATATTCTGCCATAAGTCAGCATATTCCATTCACACATAAGAAAAAACACGTGTCCAAAGATTTTACTCAAAAATGCTTTTTACACCGCAAAACGACGATTTCTGATGAAAAAACTATTTTTCACATTTTGTCTCCGAATTGCTTCAAAATGTGTTTTCTACACGAAAAACGTGTATTTAGAGTGTTTTACAGCATTTTGTTTAAGGGCTCACTGGGTTGAAAAGGGCACCACGGAATCCCTTCAAAAGCTTGTATACACTAAAATACAGTATAATCTGTCATATTCTGCCATAAGTCAGCATATTCCATTCACACATAAGAAAAAACACGTGTCCAAAGATTTTACTCAAAAATGCTTTTTACACCGCAAAACGACGATTTCTGATGAAAAAACTATTTTTCACATTTTGTCTCCGAATTGCTTCAAAATGTGTTTTCTACACGAAAAACGTGTATTTAGAGTGTTTTACAGCATTTTGTTTAAAGGCTCACTGGGTTGAAAAGGGCACCACGGTATCCCTTCAAAAGCTTGTATACACTAAAATACAGTATAATCTGTCATATTCTGCCATAAGTCAGCATATTCCATTCACACATAAGAAAAAACACGTGTCCAAAGATTTTACTCAAAAATGCTTTTTACACCGCAAAACGACGATTTCTGATGAAAAAACTATTTTTCACATTTTGTCTCCGAATTGCTTCAAAATGTGTTTTCTACACGAAAAACGTGTATTTAGAGTGTTTTACAGCATTTTGTTTAAGGGCTCACTGGGTTGAAAAGGGCACCACGGAATCCCTTCAAAAGCTTGTATACACTAAAATACAGTATAATCTGTCATATTCTGCCATAAGTCAGCATATTCCATTCACACATAAGAAAAAACACGTGTCCAAAGATTTTACTCAAAAATGCTTTTTACACCGCAAAACGACGATTTCTGATGAAAAAACTATTTTTCACATTTTGTCTCCGAATTGCTTCAAAATGTGTTTTCTACACGAAAAACGTGTATTTAGAGTGTTTTACAGCATTTTGTTTAAGGTCTCACTGGGTTGAAAAGGGCACCACGGAATCCCTTCAAAAGCTTGTATACACTAAAATACAGTATAATCTGTCATATTCTGCCATAAGTCAGCATATTCCATTCACACATAAGAAAAAACACGTGTCCAAAGATTTTACTCAAAAATGCTTTTTACACCGCAAAACGACGATTTCTGATGAAAAAACTATTTTTCACATTTTGTCTCCGAATTGCTTCAAAATGTGTTTTCTACACGAAAAACGTGTATTTAGAGTGTTTTACAGCATTTTGTTTAAGGGCTCACTGGGTTGAAAAGGGCACCACGGAATCCCTTCAAAAGCTTGTATACACTAAAATACAGTATAATCTGTCATATTCTGCCATAAGTCAGCATATTCCATTCACACATAAGAAAAAACACGTGTCCAAAGATTTTACTCAAAAATGCTTTTTACACCGCAAAACGACGATTTCTGATGAAAAAACTATTTTACACATTTGGTCTCCGAATTGCTTCAAAATGTGTTTTCTACACGAAAAACGTGTATTTAGAGTGTTTTACAGCATTTTGTTTAAGGGCTCACTGGGTTGAAAAGGGCACCACGGAATCCCTTCAAAAGCTTGTATACACTAAAATACAGTATAATCTGTCATATTCTGCCATAAGTCAGCATATTCCATTCACACATAAGAAAAAACACGTGTCCAAAGATTTTACTCAAAAATGCTTTTTACACCGCAAAACGACGATTTCTGATGAAAAAACTATTTTTCACATTTTGTCTCCGAATTGCTTCAAAATGTGTTTTCTACACGAAAAACGTGTATTTAGAGTGTTTTACAGCATTTTGTTTAAGGGCTCACTGGGTTGAAAAGGGCACCACGGAATCCCTTCAAAAGCTTGTATACACTAAAATACAGTATAATCTGTCATATTCTGCCATAAGTCAGCATATTCCATTCACACATAAGAAAAAACACGTGTCCAAAGATTTTCCTCAAAAATGCTTTTTACACCGCAAAACGACGATTTCTGATGAAAAAACTATTTTTCACATTTTGTCTCCGAATTGCTTCAAAATGTGTTTTCTACACGAAAAACGTGTATTTAGAGTGTTTTACAGCATTTTGTTTAAGGGCTCACTGGGTTGAAAAGGGCACCACGGAATCCCTTCAAAAGCTTGTATACACTAAAATACAGTATAATCTGTCATATTCTGCCATAAGTCAGCATATTCCATTCACACATAAGAAAAAACACGTGTCCAAAGATTTTACTCAAAAATGCTTTTTACACCGCAAAACGACGATTTCTGATGAAAAAACTATTTTTCACATTTTGTCTCCGAATTGCTTCAAAATGTGTTTTCTACACGAAAAACGTGTATTTAGAGTGTTTTACAGCATTTTGTTTAAGGGCTCACTGGGTTGAAAAGGACACCACGGAATCCCTTCAAAAGCTTGTATACACTAAAATACAGTATAATCTGTCATATTCTGCCATAAGTCAGCATATTCCATTCACACATAAGAAAAAACACATGTCCAAAGATTTTACTCAAAAATGCTTTTTACACCGCAAAACGACGATTTCTGATGAAAAAACTATTTTTTACATTTTGTCTCCGAATTGCTTCAAAATGTGTTTTCTACACGAAAAACGTGTATTTAGGGTGTTTTACAGCATTTTGTTTAAGGGCTCACTGGGTTGAAAAGGGCACCACGGAATCCCTTCAAAAGCTTGTATACACTAAAATACAGTATAATCTGTCATATTCTGCCATAAGTCAGCATATTCCATTCACACATAAGAAAAAACACGTGTCCAAAGATTTTACTCAAAAATGCTTTTTACACCGCAAAACGACGATTTCTGATGAAAAAACTATTTTTCACATTTTGTCTCCGAATTGCTTCAAAATGTGTTTTCTACACGAAAAACGTGTATTTAGAGTGTTTTACAGCATTTTGTTTAAGGGCTCACTGGGTTGAAAAGGGCACCACGGAATCCCTTCAAAAGCTTGTATACACTAAAATACAGTATAATCTGTCATATTCTGCCATAAGTTAGCATATTCCATTCACACATAAGAAAAAACACGTGTCCAAAGATTTTACTCAAAAATGCTTTTTACACCGCAAAACGACAATTTCTGATGAAAAAACAATTTTTCACATTTTGTCTCCGAATTGCTTCAAAATGTGTTTTCTACACGAAAAACGTGTATTTAGAGTGTTTTACAGCATTTTGTTTAAGGTCTCACTGGGTTGAAAAGGGCACCACGGAATCCCTTCAAAAGCTTGTATACACTAAAATACAGTATAATCTGTCATATTCTGCCATAAGTCAGCATATTCCATTCACACATAAGAAAAAACACGTGTCCAAAGATTTTACTCAAAAATGCTTTTTACACCGCAAAACGACGATTTCTGATGAAAAAACTATTTTTCACATTTTGTCTCCGAATTGCTTCAAAATGTGTTTTCTACACGAAAAACGTGTATTTAGAGTGTTTTACAGCATTTTGTTTAAGGGCTCACTGGGTTGAAAGGGGCACCACGGAATCCCTTCAAAAGCTTGTATACACTAAAATACAGTATAATCTGTCATATTCTGCCATAAGTCAGCATATTCCATTCACACATAAGAAAAAACACGTGTCCAAAGATTTTACTCAAAAATGCTTTTTACACCGCAAAACGACGATTTCTGATGAAAAAACTATTTTTCACATTTTGTCTACGAATTGCTTCAAAATGTGTTTTCTACACGAAAAACGTGTATTTAGAGTGTTTTACAGCATTTTGTTTAAGGGCTCACTGGGTTGAAAGGGGCACCACGGAATCCCTTCAAAAGCTTGTATACACTAAAATACAGTATAATCTGTCATATTCTGCCATAAGTCAGCATATTCCATTCACACATAAGAAAAAACACGTGTCCAAAGATTTTACTCAAAAATGCTTTTTACACCGCAAAACGACGATTTCTGATGAAAAAACTATTTTTCACATTTTGTCTCCGAATTGCTTCAAAATGTGTTTTCTACACGAAAAACGTGTATTTAGAGTGTTTTACAGCATTTTGTTTAAGGGCTCACTGGGTTGAAAAGGGCACCACGGAATCCCTTCAAAAGCTTGTATACACTAAAATACAGTATAATCTGTCATATTCTGCCATAAGTCAGCATATTCCATTCACACATAAGAAAAAACACGTGTCCAAAGATTTTACTCAAAAATGCTTTTTACACCGCAAAACGACGATTTCTGATGAAAAAACTATTTTTCACATTTTGTCTCCGAATTGCTTCAAAATGTGTTTTCTACACGAAAAACGTGTATTTAGAGTGTTTTACAGCATTTTGTTTAAGGGCTCACTGGGTTGAAAAGGGCACCACGGAATCCCTTCAAAAGCTTGTATACACTAAAATACAGTATACTTACTTACTTAATCCTGCACCTTTCTACCCTCACGGGTGTAAGGCGTTCCCCCGGCCTGCGGGGGAGGGGGTTGAGTTCTGATTTGTTGGTCTTCTCCATATTTCTTTCCACTCTGCTCTATCTTGTGTTGCTGTCTTCGTTTCTTCCCAAGTTAGACCTCTTCTTTGCGCTGCCTCCTTTACTTCTTCCAGCCACGTTCTTCTTGGTCGTCCTCGTGGTTTCTTTCTTCCAATTTTTGCTTCAAACACTTTTTTAACTATTCTCTCCTCTCCCATCCTTTCTACATGCCCATACCATCTCATCTGTCCTTCTGCTATCTTATCTTCTATTGCTTTTACTTTTAAGTTTTGTCTGTAGGTTGTGTTTTCAATTCTGTCCAGTCTTGTTTTCCCCTCTATTTTTCTCAAGAATCTCATTTCGGTAGCCGTAATTTTTTCTTTTTGTCTTTGCGTTAATGTCCATGTTTCAGCTCCGTGTATGAGTATAGGTGTCACTACTTTCTTAAATATTTGTACCCTGGTCTCTTTCGGTATTTCTTTCTTTCCTAAGAAGCTGTGTTTGATGCTATTAAATATTTTGCCTCCTGTTGTTCTTCTTTCTTTTATTTCTTCATCAAATCTTCCATCTTCTGAGATCATTGCCCCCAGGTATTTAAATTTTTGGACTTGCTGTAGATTTTCATTTTTTAGTTGTATCGTGTGGTGTTGTTCATTTCTTCCTAGTATCATGGTTTTCGTTTTTTCTTTATTGATCTTCATGTTTAATTTTTGTAGCGCTTTATCATATATTTCTATATTCCTTATTAAGGTTTTTTCGTCTTCTGCTATGATGACCATGTCATCTGCATAGCATAATTCTGCTATTTCCACTCTTCTCAATTTCCAATTTCCTATGTAGTATTTCTTTACTTCTTTCTTTGTCTCTTTTATTCCTTCGTCAAGAATTAGCGTAAACAGAAGCGGGCTCAAAATGCATCCTTGCCTTACTCCGGCTGTAGTTTCAAATGTATTGGAGGTCTCTTGTTTCACTCTTACATAGCTCTTAGTGTTTGAATATAGGCTCTGAATTCCTGTTATTAACGTATTTGATATTCCCCTTTTTCTTAGCGTTTTCCATATGTCTTCTCTATTGATTCTATCAAACGCTTTCTCTAGATCAATGAAGCACACATGTACGTTTCTCCCTTCTTTTATTGCCTTTTCCCCTATTTGTCTTAGTATGAATATCGCATCATTTACTCCTCTATTTGGTCTAAAACCAAATTAAGTTTCCTCTAAAGATTCTTCCAGCTCTATTCTTAGTCTACTCTCCAGGATTCTTGCATATATTTTGGCCACTGTGCTTATTAGGGTAATTCCTCTATAGTTCCGGCACTCTCTGCTATCTCCTTTTTTAAATATTGGTGTTATGATACCTATTTGCCATTCTGCTGGTGTTATTCCTTTTAGCGCTTCATTCATTATGTCTTTAAGTTCCTGTAGTGCTGATTCGGGTAGTGCTTTCAGCATGTCTGCTGTTATTTTGTCATGTCCGGGAGCTTTTCCTCTTTTGGTTTTTCTTATTGCTTCTATTATTTCTTTCAAGCTTATTTCTTCTTCTTGTGTTATTTCTGTTTCCTTTGTTCGTGTGCGATGGCTTTCTTGTTGTTCTTCATCTTTAGTATCATTTCCCTCTAGTAGTTCTATGAAATACTGTCTCCATCTATCCATTATTCTGTCTTCTTCTGCTATCGTCTTTCCTTCCTTATCTTTAATGTTCGTAATTGTTGCTGTCTTCTTTTGTCTTATATTTTTAAGTGTTCCAAAAAATAATTTCTGGTTTTCATTGTATGCGTTTTTCATTTTTTCACCAAATTCTCTCCATGCTTTTTCTTTTTCTTCCTTTATTACTCTTTTTACTTTTTTCCTTTGTTCTTTATATTTTTCATAGTCAGTAGGTTCTTTCGTTTGTAGATATTTATTCCACTTGTTCTTTTTTTCTTTCACTGTAACTTTTACCCTTTCCGACCACCATCTAGTTTTGTTTGTGTTTCTGTTCACTATTCTAGTCGTGCCACAGCTTTTTTCTGCTGCCTCTAGTACTGTCTTTTTGAAGTTCTTCCATTTCTTTTCTATGTTTCCTTCTTTTTCTTTTGCTTTTTTCTTAAACTCCTCGTTGACGTTCTTTTGAAATTTTTCTTCTATCTCTTGTCTTCTAAGTTCATGGCATTTTATTTTCTTATTTACTATCTTTCTTTTGGTTTCGTTTTTTGTGATTACTTCTTGCTTTAGTATCATTGTTACAAGGAAATGGTCGCTCCCAATCTCTGGTCCTCTTTTTACTTTTATGTCTTTTACTCTATTCCAGCTGTCTATGTTAATTAGGAAATAATCTATAATCGATTTTTCATTTCTGCTTATAATTTGTCTTGTTATTTTATGTATTTCTTTGTGCTTGAAGTGTGTATTTCCGATTTTGAACTCATTCTCTAGGCAAAACTCTATTATTCTTTTCCCGTTTGTATTCGTCACATTCTCTCCATTCCTACCTAAGCACCACTCTATTCCATCATTCTTATTTCCTACCCTCCCGTTAAGGTCTCCCATTATTATTACTCTCTTTTCACTTCTGTCTACTATTTCTTGTAGTTCTTTAAAGAAGTTATCTTTTTCTTCTTTTCTTGCGTCCTCGTTCGGTCCATAGCCCACAATTAGCGTATATTCTTCGTTTTCGTCTCCTTCCTTAACATTTATTGATAGTAATCTTTCATTCAATAGGTTTTCTTTCGAAACATATTTCATCTTATCCTCTTTAATTAAAATTGCCACCCCTGCCTTGGCGTTTTCTTTTTCCGATACTCCTACCCAGTACATCCAATATCCATTTTGTGTCTTTGTGATTCCTTTGCCTTTCCTCTTTGTTTCTGTTATACCCACGTAATCCATATTCATTTTTGCCAGTTCTTCTGTTAATTCATATTCTTTTCCTGTTAAACTTTTTACATTCCATGTTCCAAATTTTATTATTTTCCCTGGTTTATTTACTCTATTTTTTATTTTGCCCATCCCGTACTTAATTATATGTGTTTTGTTGTTCCTTATCGTATCCTTTTCCTTTGCTTGCGACGTCTTTCCTTTTTGTTGCAATTTTCCTCGTTTTTCCCTTAGTTTTTTGACGCAGTACCTCCTTCTTCTTTGACCTCTATCATCTTCTTTTGTGTTTTGTCCCATTTCCATTCCTTTCCATTTATTGTTATTTTCTGATAGCCTATCTTCAATATATCTCCTGCCTTTTTATTTTTCTCTGCTAACATTTTTATTTTTTTTTGTATTTCGCGCTCATTTCTTGTTAGTTCGTTGTTTATGAAGATTTTGTCCTTTAGGGTTCTTAGGTTCTTTTTATTCGCCATTACTTTTTGTTTATCTTGAAAATTTTCCATTTGTACCTTACATGTCTTCTCTCCTATCTTTATTGCTTCCTTCACTTGTACATTAACTCCAATTTTCTTGTGTATGAAGTCTTCCACGGTGTTTTTTAGGTCTTTTCTGCTGATTGAGTCTGTTCTTAGCCCTACAATCACGAAATTATTTTTGATTTTTTCTTTATCTAATCTCTCGATTCTCTCTTTCATGTCGTTCAATTCTTTTTTTATCTCTATGTTTTCTTCCTTCAGTTGTTCATTTATCTGTTTCATTCGTAGTAGTTCCTCTTTATATTCTTTCTGATCCTGTTTTATCTCTTTTGTATCGTTCTTTATTTGTAATATAATTTCCATTAAATCTCTTAATTCTATTTTATCACTTCCTTCTTTGTTACTTTTGTCCGGTGTTCTCATAGTCTTTTTACTTCGTTTTGTTATATCTTGTCCATCTATACTTTCTCTCTTTCTTTTACTGTCATCCGACGTGTAATCATCTCTATCCGACATATTTGCACAACTTTCCTGAGTACGGGCCTGACTAAAATTTTTATCTTGGTATGCAGGTTCTAGCTTACCGCCGCTAAACTACGCTTGCTTACAGTTTATATGTACGTCCTTGGCTACTGTCTCACCGCTGTATACACTTTTTTACTCTAATTTAGAGCTTCTAGGTACTTCTCACTTCACTTTCTTTATTCACAACACTACCTTGTTTCACTAGAGTTTAATTATTTCATATGGTCCGCGAATTAAAGCGTGATATCTATCGTTTAACGAATTTGACACTATCGCCGCACGTTCGCCGCAACCGTATTCTCTGCCTTTCACAACTCAACTCCAAAAATACAGTATAATCTGTCATATTCTGCCATAAGTCAGCATATTCCATTCACACATAAGAAAAAACAAGTGTCCAAAGATTTTACTCAAAAATGCTTTTTACACCGCAAAACGACGATTTCTGATGAAAAAACTATTTTTCACATTTTGTCTCCGAATTGCTTCAAAATGTGTTTTCTACACGAAAAACGTGTATTTAGAGTGTTTTACAGCATTTTGTTTAAGGGCTCACTGGGTTGAAAAGGGCACCACGGAATCCCTTCAAAAGCTTGTATACACTAAAATACAGTATAATCTGTCATATTCTGCCATAAGTCAGCATATTCCATTCACACATAAGAAAAAACACGTGTCCAAAGATTTTACTCAAAAATGCTTTTTACACCGCAAAACGACGATTTCTGATGAAAAAACTATTTTTCACATTTTGTCTCCGAATTGCTTCAAAATGTGTTTTCTACACGAAAAACGTGTATTTAGAGTGTTTTACAGCATTTTGTTTAAGGTCTCACTGGGTTGAAAAGGGCACCACGGAATCCCTTCAAAAGCTTGTATACACTAAAATACAGTATAATCTGTCATATTCTGCCATAAGTCAGCATATTCCATTCACACATAAGAAAAAACACGTGTCCAAAGATTTTACTCAAAAATGCTTTTTACACCGCAAAACGACGATTTCTGATGAAAAAACTATTTTTCACATTTTGTCTCCGAATTGCTTCAAAATGTGTTTTCTACACGAAAAACGTGTATTTAGAGTGTTTTACAGCATTTTGTTTAAGGGCTCACTGGGTTGAAAAGGGCACCACGGAATCCCTTCAAAAGCTTGTATACACTAAAATACAGTATAATCTGTCATATTCTGCCATAAGTCAGCATATTCCATTCACACATAAGAAAAAACACGTGTCCAAAGATTTTACTCAAAAATGCTTTTTACACCGCAAAACGACGATTTCTGATGAAAAAACTATTTTTCACATTTTGTCTCCGAATTGCTTCAAAATGTGTTTTCTACACGAAAAACGTGTATTTAGAGTGTTTTACAGCATTTTGTTTAAGGGCTCACTGGGTTGAAAAGGGCACCACGGAATCCCTTCAAAAGCTTGTATACACTAAAATACAGTATAATCTGTCATATTCTGCCATAAGTCAGCATATTCCATTCACACATAAGAAAAAACACGTGTCCAAAGATTTTACTCAAAAATGCTTTTTACACCGCAAAACGACGATTTCTGATGAAAAAACTATTTTTCACATTTTGTCTCCGAATTGCTTCAAAATGTGTTTTCTACACGAAAAACGTGTATTTAGAGTGTTTTACAGCATTTTGTTTAAGGTCTCACTGGGTTGAAAAGGGCACCACGGAATCCCTTCAAAAGCTTGTATACACTAAAATACAGTATAATCTGTCATATTCTGCCATAAGTCAGCATATTCCATTCACACATAAGAAAAAACACGTGTCCAAAGATTTTACTCAAAAATGCTTTTTACACCGCAAAACGACGATTTCTGATGAAAAAACTATTTTTCACATTTTGTCTCCGAATTGCTTCAAAATGTGTTTTCTACACGAAAAACGTGTATTTAGAGTGTTTTACAGCATTTTGTTTAAGGGCTCACTGGGTTGAAAAGGGCACCACGGAATCCCTTCAAAAGCTTGTATACACTAAAATACAGTATAATCTGTCATATTCTGCCATAAGTCAGCATATTCCATTCACACATAAGAAAAAACACGTGTCCAAAGATTTTACTCAAAAATGCTTTTTACACCGCAAAACGACGATTTCTGATGAAAAAACTATTTTTCACATTTTGTCTCCGAATTGCTTCAAAATGTGTTTTCTACACGAAAAACGTGTATTTAGAGTGTTTTACAGCATTTTGTTTAAGGTCTCACTGGGTTGAAAAGGGCACCACGGAATCCCTTCAAAAGCTTGTATACACTAAAATACAGTATAATCTGTCATATTCTGCCATAAGTCAGCATATTCCATTCACACATAAGAAAAAACACGTGTCCAAAGATTTTACTCAAAAATGCTTTTTACACCGCAAAACGACGATTTCTGATGAAAAAACTATTTTTCACATTTTGTCTCCGAATTGCTTCAAAATGTGTTTTCTACACGAAAAACGTGTATTTAGAGTGTTTTACAGCATTTTGTTTAAGGTCTCACTGGGTTGAAAAGGGCACCACGGAATCCCTTCAAAAGCTTGTATACACTAAAATACAGTATAATCTGTCATATTCTGCCATAAGTCAGCATATTCCATTCACACATAAGAAAAAACACGTGTCCAAAGATTTTACTCAAAAATGCTTTTTACACCGCAAAACGACGATTTCTGATGAAAAAACTATTTTTCACATTTTGTCTCCGAATTGCATCAAAATGTGTTTTCTACACGAAAAACGTGTATTTAGAGTGTTTTACAGCATTTTGTTTAAGGGCTCACTGGGTTGAAAAGGGCACCACGGAATCCCTTCAAAAGCTTGTATACACTAAAATACAGTATAATCTGTCATATTCTGCCATAAGTCAGCATATTCCATTCACACATAAGAAAAAACACGTGTCCAAAGATTTTACTCAAAAATGCTTTTTACACCGCAAAACGACGATTTCTGATGAAAAAACTATTTTTCACATTTTGTCTCCGAATTGCTTCAAAATGTGTTTTCTACACGAAAAACGTGTATTTAGAGTGTTTTACAGCATTTTGTTTAAGGGCTCACTGGGTTGAAAAGGGCACCACGGAATCCCTTCAAAAGCTTGTATACACTAAAATACAGTATAATCTGTCATATTCTGCCATAAGTCAGCATATTCCATTCACACATAAGAAAAAACACGTGTCCAAAGATTTTACTCAAAAATGCTTTTTACACCGCAAAACGACGATTTCTGATGAAAAAACTATTTTTCACATTTTGTCTCCGAATTGCTTCAAAATGTGTTTTCTACACGAAAAACGTGTATTTAGAGTGTTTTACAGCATTTTGTTTAAGGTCTCACTGGGTTGAAAAGGGCACCACGGAATCCCTTCAAAAGCTTGTATACACTAAAATACAGTATAATCTGTCATATTCTGCCATAAGTCAGCATATTCCATTCACACATAAGAAAAAACACGTGTCCAAAGATTTTACTCAAAAATGCTTTTTACACCGCAAAACGACGATTTCTGATGAAAAAACTATTTTTCACATTTTGTCTCCGAATTGCTTCAAAATGTGTTTTCTACACGAAAAACGTGTATTTAGAGTGTTTTACAGCATTTTGTTTAAGAGCTCACTGGGTTGAAAAGGGCACCACGGAATCCCTTCAAAAGCTTGTATACACTAAAATACAGTATAATCTGTCATATTCTGCCATAAGTCAGCATATTCCATTCACACATAAGAAAAAACACGTGTCCAAAGATTTTACTCAAAAATGCTTTTTACACCGCAAAACGACGATTTCTGATGAAAAAACTATTTTTCACATTTTGTCTCCGAATTGCTTCAAAATGTGTTTTCTACACGAAAAACGTGTATTTAGAGTGTTTTATAGCATTTTGTTTAAGGGCTCACTGGGTTGAAAAGGGCACCACGGAATCCCTTCAAAAGCTTGTATACACTAAAATACAGTATAATCTGTCATATTCTGCCATAAGTCAGCATATTCCATTCACACATAAGAAAAAACACGTGTCCAAAGATTTTACTCAAAAATGCTTTTTACACCGCAAAACGACGATTTCTGATGAAAAAACTATTTTTCACATTTTGTCTCCGAATTGCTTCAAAATGTGTTTTCTACACGAAAAACGTGTATTTAGAGTGTTTTACAGCATTTTGTTTAAGGGCTCACTGGGTTGAAAGGGGCACCACGGAATCCCTTCAAAAGCTTGTATACACTAAAATACAGTATAATCTGTCATATTCTGCCATAAGTCAGCATATTCCATTCACACATAAGAAAAAACACGTGTCCAAAGATTTTACTCAAAAATGCTTTTTACACCGCAAAACGACGATTTCTGATGAAAAAACTATTTCTCACATTTTGTCTCCGAATTGCTTCAAAATGTGTTTTCTACACGAAAAACGTGTATTCAGAGTGTTTTACAGCATTTTGTTTAAGGGCTCACTGGGTTGAAAGGGGCACCACGGAATCCCTTCAAAAGCTTGTATACACTAAAATACAGTATAATCTGTCATATTCTGCCATAAGTCAGCATATTCCATTCACACATAAGAAAAAACACGTGTCCAAAGATTTTACTCAAAAATGCTTTTTACACCGCAAAACGACGATTTCTGATGAAAAAACTATTTTTCACATTTTGTCTCCGAATTGCTTCAAAATGTGTTTTCTACACGAAAAACGTGTATTTAGAGTGTTTTACAGCATTTTGTTTAAGGGCTCACTGGGTTGAAAAGGGCACCACGGAATCCCTTCAAAAGCTTGTATACACTAAAATACAGTATAATCTGTCATATTCTGCCATAAGTCAGCATATTCCATTCACACATAAGAAAAAACACGTGTCCAAAGATTTTACTCAAAAATGCTTTTTACACCGCAAAACGACGATTTCTGATGAAAAAACTATTTTTCACATTTTGTCTCCGAATTGCTTCAAAATGTGTTTTCTACACGAAAAACGTGTATTTAGAGTGTTTTACAGCATTTTGTTTAAGGGCTCCCTAAGTTGAAAAGGGCACCACGGAATCCCTTCAAAAGCTTGTATACACTAAAATACAGTATAATCTGTCATATTCTGCCATAAGTCAGCATATTCCATTCACACATAAGAAAAAACACGTGTCCAAAGATTTTAATCAAAAATGCTTTTTACACCGCAAAACGACGATTTCTGATGAAAAAACTATTTTTCACATTTTGTCTCCGAATTGCTTCAAAATGTGTTTTCTACACGAAAAACGTGTATTTAGAGTGTTTTACAGCATTTTGTTTAAGGGCTCACTGGGTTGAAAAGGGCACCACGGAATCCCTTCAAAAGCTTGTATACACTAAAATACAGTATAATCTGTCATATTCTGCCATAAGTCAGCATATTCCATTCACACATAAGAAAAAACACGTGTCCAAAGATTTTACTCAAAAATGCTTTTTACACCGCAAAACGACGATTTCTGATGAAAAAACTATTTTTCACATTTTGTCTCCGAATTGCTTCAAAATGTGTTTTCTACACGAAAAACGTGTATTTAGAGTGTTTTACAGCATTTTGTTTAAGGGCTCACTGGGTTGAAAAGGGAACCACGGAATCCCTTCAAAAGCTTGTATACACTAAAATACAGTATAATCTGTCATATTCTGCCATAAGTCAGCATATTCCATTCACACATAAGAAAAAACACGTGTCCAAAGATTTTAATCAAAAATGCTTTTTACACCGCAAAACGACGATTTCTGATGAAAAAACTATTTTTCACATTTTGTCTCCGAATTGCTTCAAAATGTGTTTTCTACACGAAAAACGTGTATTTAGAGTGTTTTACAGCATTTTGTTTAAGGGCTCACTGGGTTGAAAAGGGCACCACGGAATCCCTTCAAAAGCTTGTATACACTAAAATACAGTATAATCTGTCATATTCTGCCATAAGTCAGCATATTCCATTCACACATAAGAAAAAACACGTGTCCAAAGATTTTACTCAAAAATGCTTTTTACACCGCAAAACGACGATTTCTGATGAAAAAACTATTTTTCACATTTTGTCTCCGAATTGCTTCAAAATGTGTTTTCTACACGAAAAACGTGTATTTAGAGTGTTTTACAGCATTTTGTTTAAGGGCTCCCTGGGTTGAAAAGGGCACCACGGAATCCCTTCAAAAGCTTGTATACACTAAAATACAGTATAATCTGTCATATTCTGCCATAAGTCAGCATATTCCATTCACACATAAGAAAAAACACGTGTCCAAAGATTTTAATCAAAAATGCTTTTTACACCGCAAAACGACGATTTCTGATGAAAAAACTATTTTTCACATTTTGTCTCCGAATTGCTTCAAAATGTGTTTTCTACACGAAAAACGTGTATTTAGAGTGTTTTACAGCATTTTGTTTAAGGGCTCACTGGGTTGAAAAGGGCACCACGGAATCCCTTCAAAAGCTTGTATACACTAAAATACAGTATAATCTGTCATATTCTGCCATAAGTCAGCATATTCCATTCACACATAAGAAAAAACACGTGTCCAAAGATTTTACTCAAAAATGCTTTTTACACCGCAAAACGACGATTTCTGATGAAAAAACTATTTTTCACATTTTGTCTCCGAATTGCTTCAAAATGTGTTTTCTACACGAAAAACGTGTATTTAGAGTGTTTTACAGCATTTTGTTTAAGGGCTCACTGGGTTGAAAAGGGCACCACGGAATCCCTTCAAAAGCTTGTATACACTAAAATACAGTATAATCTGTCATATTCTGCCATAAGTCAGCATATTCCATTCACACATAAGAAAAAACACGTGTCCAAAGATTTTACTCAAAAATGCTTTTTACACCGCAAAACGACGATTTCTGATGAAAAAACTATTTTTCACATTTTGTCTCCGAATTGCTTCAAAATGTGTTTTCTACACGAAAAACGTGTATTTAGAGTGTTTTACAGCATTTTGTTTAAGGGCTCACTGGGTTGAAAAGGGCACCACGGAATCCCTTCAAAAGCTTGTATACACTAAAATACAGTATAATCTGTCATATTCTGCCATAAGTCAGCATATTCCATTCACACATAAGAAAAAACACGTGTCCAAAGATTTTACTCAAAAATGCTTTTTACACCGCAAAACGACGATTTCTGATGAAAAAACTATTTTTCACATTTTGTCTCCGAATTGCTTCAAAATGTGTTTTCTACACGAAAAACGTGTATTTAGAGTGTTTTACAGCATTTTGTTTAAGGGCTCCCTGGGTTGAAAAGGGCACCACGGAATCCCTTCAAAAGCTTGTATACACTAAAATACAGTATAATCTGTCATATTCTGCCATAAGTCAGCATATTCCATTCACACATAAGAAAAAACACGTGTCCAAAGATTTTAATCAAAAATGCTTTTTACACCGCAAAACGACGATTTCTGATGAAAAAACTATTTTTCACATTTTGTCTCCGAATTGCTTCAAAATGTGTTTTCTACACGAAAAACGTGTATTTAGAGTGTTTTACAGCATTTTGTTTAAGGGCTCACTGGGTTGAAAAGGGCACCACGGAATCCCTTCAAAAGCTTGTATACACTAAAATACAGTATAATCTGTCATATTCTGCCATAAGTCAGCATATTCCATTCACACATAAGAAAAAACACGTGTCCAAAGATTTTACTCAAAAATGCTTTTTACACCGCAAAACGACGATTTCTGATGAAAAAACTATTTTTCACATTTTGTCTCCGAATTGCTTCAAAATGTGTTTTCTACACGAAAAACGTGTATTTAGAGTGTTTTACAGCATTTTGTTTAAGGGCTCACTGGGTTGAAAAGGGCACCACGGAATCCCTTCAAAAGCTTGTATACACTAAAATACAGTATAATCTGTCATATTCTGCCATAAGTCAGCATATTCCATTCACACATAAGAAAAAACACGTGTCCAAAGATTTTACTCAAAAATGCTTTTTACACCGCAAAACGACGATTTCTGATGAAAAAACTATTTTTCACATTTTGTCTCCGAATTGCTTCAAAATGTGTTTTCTACACGAAAAACGTGTATTTAGAGTGTTTTACAGCATTTTGTTTAAGGGCTCACTGGGTTGAAAAGGGCACCACGGAATCCCTTCAAAAGCTTGTATACACTAAAATACAGTATAATCTGTCATATTCTGCCATAAGTCAGCATATTCCATTCACACATAAGAAAAAACACGTGTCCAAAGATTTTACTCAAAAATGCTTTTTACACCGCAAAACGACGATTTCTGATGAAAAAACTATTTTTCACATTTTGTCTCCGAATTGCTTCAAAATGTGTTTTCTACACGAAAAACGTGTATTTAGAGTGTTTTACAGCATTTTGTTTAAGGGCTCACTGGGTTGAAAGGGGCACCACGGAATCCCTTCAAAAGCTTGTATACACTAAAATACAGTATAATCTGTCATATTCTGCCATAAGTCAGCATATTCCATTCACACATAAGAAAAAAACACGTGTCCAAAGATTTTACTCAAAAATGCTTTTTACACCGCAAAACGACGATTTCTGATGAAAAAACTATTTCTCACATTTTGTCTCCGAATTGCTTCAAAATGTGTTTTCTACACGAAAAACGTGTATTTAGAGTGTTTTACAGCATTTTGTTTAAGGGCTCACTGGGTTGAAAGGGGCACCACGGAATCCCTTCAAAAGCTTGTATACACTAAAATACAGTATAATCTGTCATATTCTGCCATAAGTCAGCATATTCCATTCACACATAAGAAAAAACACGTGTCCAAAGATTTTACTCAAAAATGCTTTTTACACCGCAAAACGACGATTTCTGATGAAAAAACTATTTTTCACATTTTGTCTCCGAATTGCTTCAAAATGTGTTTTCTACACGAAAAACGTGTATTTAGAGTGTTTTACAGCATTTTGTTTAAGGGCTCACTGGGATGAAAAGGGCACCACGGAATCCCTTCAAAAGCTTGTATACACTAAAATACAGTATAATCTGTCATATTCTGCCATAAGTCAGCATATTCCATTCACACATAAGAAAAAACACGTGTCCAAAGATTTTAATCAAAAATGCTTTTTACACCGCAAAACGACGATTTCTGATGAAAAAACTATTTTTCACATTTTGTCTCCGAATTGCTTCAAAATGTGTTTTCTACACGAAAAACGTGTATTTAGAGTGTTTTACAGCATTTTGTTTAAGGGCTCACTGGGTTGAAAAGGGCACCACGGAATCCCTTCAAAAGCTTGTATACACTAAAATACAGTATAATCTGTCATATTCTGCCATAAGTCAGCATATTCCATTCACACATAAGAAAAAACACGTGTCCAAAGATTTTACTCAAAATGCTTTTTACACCGCAAAACGACGATTTCTGATGAAAAAACTATTTTTCACATTTTGTCTCCGAATTGCTTCAAAATGTGTTTTCTACACGAAAAACGTGTATTTAGAGTGTTTTACAGCATTTTGTTTAAGGGCTCACTGGGTTGAAAAGGGCACCACGGAATCCCTTCAAAAGCTTGTATACACTAAAATACAGTATAATCTGTCATATTCTGCCATAAGTCAGCATATTCCATTCACACATATGAAAAAACACGTGTCCAAAGATTTTACTCAAAAATGCTTTTTACACCGCAAAACGACGATTTCTGATGAAAAAACTATTCTTCACATTTTGTCTCCGAATTGCTTCAAAATGTGTTTTCTACACGAAAAACGTGTATTTAAAGTGTTTTACAGCATTTTGTTTAAGGGCTCACTGGGTTGAAAGGGGCACCACGGAATCCCTTCAAAAGCTTGTATACACTAAAATACAGTATAATCTGTCATATTCTGCCATAAGTCAGCATATTCCATTCACACATAAGAAAAAACACGTGTCCAAAGATTTTACTCAAAAAATGCTTTTTACACCGCAAAACGACGATTTCTGATGAAAAAACTATTTTTCACATTTTGGCTCCGAATTGCTTCAAAATGTGTTTTCTACACGAAAAACGTGTATTTAGAGTGTTTTACAGCATTTTGTTTAAGGGCTCACTGGGTTGAAAAGGGCACCACGGAATCCCTTCAAAAGCTTGTATACACTAAAATACAGTATAATCTGTCATATTCTGCCATAAGTCAGCATATTCCATTCACACATAAGAAAAAACACGTGTCCAAAGATTTTACTCAAAAATGCTTTTTACACCGCAAAACGACGATTTCTGATGAAAAAACTATTTTTCACATTTTGTCTCCGAATTGCTTCAAAATGTGTTTTCTACACGAAAAACGTGTATTTAGAGTGTTTTACAGCATTTTGTTTAAGGGCTCACTGGGTTGAAAAGGGCACCACGGAATCCCTTCAAAAGCTTGTATACACTAAAATACAGTATAATCTGTCATATTCTGCCATAAGTCAGCATATTCCATTCACACATAAGAAAAAACACGTGTCCAAAGATTTTACTCAAAAATGCTTTTTACACCGCAAAACGACGATTTCTGATGAAAAAACTATTTTTCACATTTTGTCTCCGAATTGCTTCAAAATGTGTTTTCTACACGAAAAACGTGTATTTAGAGTGTTTTACAGAATTTTGTTTAAGGGCTCACTGGGTTGAAAAGGGCACCACGGAATCCCTTCAAAAGCTTGTATACACTAAAATACAGTATAATCTGTCATATTCTGCCATAAGTCAGCATATTCCATTCACACATAAGAAAAAAACACGTGTCCAAAGATTTTACTCAAAAATGCTTTTTACACCGCAAAACGACGATTTCTGATTAAAAAACTATTTTTCACATTTTGTCTCCGAATTGCTTCAAAATGTGTTTTCTACACGAAAAACGTGTATTTAGAGTGTTTTACAGCATTTTGTTTAAGGTCTCACTTGGTTGAAAAGGGCACCACGGAATCCCTTCAAAAGCTTGTATACACTAAAATACAGTATAATCTGTCATATTATGCCATAAGTCAGCATATTCCATTCACACATAAGAAAAAACATGTGTCCAAAGATTTTACTCAAAAATGCTTTTTTACACCGCAAAACGACGATTTCTGATGAAAAAACTATTTTTCACATTTTGTCTCCGAATTGCTTCAAAATGTGTTTTCTACACGAAAAACGTGTATTTAGAGTGTTTTACAGCATTTTGTTTAAGGGCTCACTGGGTTGAAAAGGGCACCACGGAATCCCTTCAAAAGCTTGTATACACTAAAATACAGTATAATCTGTCATATTCTGCCATAAGTCAGCATATTCCATTCACACATAAGAAAAAACACGTGTCCAAAGATTTTACTGAAAAATGCTTTTTACACCGCAAAACGACGATTTCTGATGAAAAAACTATTTTTCACATTTTGTCTCCGAATTGCTTCAAAATGTGTTTTCTACACGAAAAACGTGTATTTAGAGTGTTTTACAGCATTTTGTTTAAGGGCTCACTGGGTTGAAAAGGGCACCACGGAATCCCTTCAAAAGCTTGTATACACTAAAATACAGTATAATCTGTCATATTCTGCCATAAGTCAGCATATTCCATTCACACATAAGAAAAAACACGTGTCCAAAGATTTTACTCAAAAATGCTTTTTTACACCGCAAAACGACGATTTCTGATGAAAAAACTATTTTTCACATTTTGTCTCCGAATTGCTTCAAAATGTGTTTTCTACACGAAAAACGTGTATTTAGAGTGTTTTACAGCATTTTGTTTAAGGGCTCACTGGGTTGAAAGGGGCACCACGGAATCCCTTCAAAAGCTTGTATACACTAAAATACAGTATAATCTGTCATATTCTGCCATAAGTCAGCATATTCCATTCACACATAAGAAAAAACACGTGTCCAAAGATTTTACTCAAAAATGCTTTTTACACCGCAAAACGACGATTTCTGATGAAAAAACTATTTTTCACATTTTGTCTCCGAATTGCTTCAAAATGTGTTTTCTACACGAAAAACGTGTATTTAGAGTGTTTTACAGCATTTTGTTTAAGGGCTCACTGGGTTGAAAGGGGCACCACGGAATCCCTTCAAAAGCTTGTATACACTAAAATACAGTATAATCTGTCATATTCTGCCATAAGTCAGCATATTCCATTCACACATAAGAAAAAACACGTGTCCAAAGATTTTACTCAAAAATGCTTTTTACACCGCAAAACGACGATTTCTGATGAAAAAACTATTTTTCACATTTTGTCTCCGAATTGCTTCAAAATGTGTTTTCTACACGAAAAACGTGTATTTAGAGTGTTTTACAGCATTTTGTTTAAGGGCTCACTGGGTTGAAAAGGGCACCACGGAATCCCTTCAAAAGCTTGTATACACTAAAATACAGTATAATCTGTCATATTCTGCCATAAGTCAGCATATTCCATTCACACATAAGAAAAAACACGTGTCCAAAGATTTTACTCAAAAATGCTTTTTACACCGCAAAACGACGATTTCTGATGAAAAAACTATTTTTCACATTTTGTCTCCGAATTGCTTCAAAATGTGTTTTCTACACGAAAAACGTGTATTTAGAGTGTTTTACAGCATTTTGTTTAAGGGCTCACTGGGTTGAAAAGGGCACCACGGAATCCCTTCAAAAGCTTGTATACACTAAAATACAGTATAATCTGTCATATTCTGCCATAAGTCAGCATATTCCATTCACACATAAGAAAAAACACGTGTCCAAAGATTTTACTCAAAAATGCTTTTTACACCGCAAAACGACGATTTCTGATGAAAAAACTATTTTTCACATTTTGTCTCCGAATTGCTTCAAAATGTGTTTTCTACACGAAAAACGTGTATTTAGAGTGTTTTACAGCATTTTGTTTAAGGGCTCACTGGGTTGAAAAGGGCACCACGGAATCCCTTCAAAAGCTTGTATACACTAAAATACAGTATAATCTGTCATAATCTGCCATAAGTCAGCATATTCCATTCACACATAAGAAAAAACACGTGTCCAAAGATTTTACTCAAAAATGCTTTTTACACCGCAAAACGACGATTTCTGATGAAAAAACTATTTTTCACATTTTGTCTCCGAATTGCTTCAAAATGTGTTTTCTACACGAAAAACGTGTATTTAGAGTGTTTTACAGCATTTTGTTTAAGGGCTCACTGGGTTGAAAAGGGCACCACGGAATCCCTTCAAAAGCTTGTATACACTAAAATACAGTATAATCTGTCATATTCTGCCATAAGTCAGCATATTCCATTCACACATAAGAAAAAACACGTGTCCAAAGATTTTACTCAAAAATGCTTTTTACACCGCAAAACGACGATTTCTGATGAAAAAACTATTTTTCACATTTTGTCTCCGAATTGCTTCAAAATGTGTTTTCTACACGAAAAACGTGTATTTAGAGTGTTTTACAGCATTTTGTTTAAGGGCTCACTGGGTTGAAAAGGGCACCACGGAATCCCTTCAAAAGCTTGTATACACTAAAATACAGTATAATCTGTCATATTCTGCCATAAGTCAGCATATTCCATTCACACATAAGAAAAAACACGTGTCCAAAGATTTTACTCAAAAATGCTTTTTACACCGCAAAACGACGATTTCTGATGAAAAAACTATTTTTCACATTTTGTCTCCGAATTGCTTCAAAATGTGTTTTCTACACGAAAAACGTGTATTTAGAGTGTTTTACAGCATTTTGTTTAAGGGCTCACTGGGTTGAAAAGGGCACCACGGAATCCCTTCAAAAGCTTGTATACACTAAAGTACAGTATAATCTGTCATATTCTGCCATAAGTCAGCATATTCCATTCACACATAAGAAAAAACACGTGTCCAAAGATTTTACTCAAAAATGCTTTTTACACCGCAAAACGACGATTTCTGATGAAAAAACTATTTTTCACATTTTGTCTCCGAATTGCTTCAAAATGTGTTTTCTACACGAAAAACGTGTATTTAGAGTGTTTTACAGCATTTTGTTTAAGGGCTCACTGGGTTGAAAGGGGCACCACGGAATCCCTTCAAAAGCTTGTATACACTAAAATACAGTATAATCTGTCATATTCTGCCATAAGTCCAGCATATTCCATTCACACATAAGAAAAAACACGTGTCCAAAGATTTTACTCAAAAATGCTTTTTACACCGCAAAACGACGATTTCTGATGAAAAAACTTTTTTTCACATTTTGTCTCCGAATTGCTTCAAAATGTGTTTTCTACACGAAAAACGTGTATTTAGAGTGTTTACAGCATTTTGTTTAAGGGCTCACTGGGTTGAAAAGGGCACCACGGAATCCCTTCAAAAGCTTGTATACACTAAAATACAGTATAATCTGTCATATTCTGCCATAAGTCAGCATATTCCATTCACACATAAGAAAAAACACGTGTCCAAAGATTTTACTCAAAAATGCTTTTTACACGCAAAACGACGATTTCTGATGAAGAAACTATTTTTCACATTTTGTCTCCGAATTGCTTCAAAATGTGTTTTCTACACGAAAAACGTGTATTTAGAGTGTTTTACAGCATTTTGTTTAAGGGCTCACTGGGTTGAAAAGGGCACCACGGAATCCCTTCAAAAGCTTGTATACACTAAAATACAGTATAATCTGTCATATTCTGCCATAAGTCAGCATATTCCATTCACACATAAGAAAAAACACGTGTCCAAAGATTTTACTCAAAAATGCTTT
>CALPBS010000048.1:0-137500 GCA_943142095.1 Ophonus ardosiacus
TGGGTATGATGTCATTTGCGGCTAAACTATCAACTTTACGATAAAAATTTACATGACAAAAGTTGTAAAGAATTAAAAGTTATGTAAGAATCACTCAAAATTTATTTGGATATGGTGCACCAAATTGGAGTTTTCAGGGTAAGTAAATATGTGGCACTTTATAGTGTTTTTGTTGTAAATGGCGATATATATTGTTTTTATTGGTTTATTTACAAAATAAACTATGTACACATGCAGAAAGAAGTGCGTTGAATCTAAAATTACAATCCCCAAGTCGCTATCTCAATTACTTTTCAAGATATTCAATGATAAATTGCTTAAAACTATTGAACTTACCGTCATCAACTCGTTGGGATTTCAGGATTTCTGGAAGGATTTAAAAAGGAACAAATGTACAATTTCACAGGAATAATCGTTTATTGAACACAGGATAATACAATAAATAGGATAACAGCACAATAGACAATAAATACAACAATTGACACAGGATGTGAAGGATAAAATACGAGTTGTTGGACGGGACGGCGTGAAAACTATGTTTTTCCTACCTTGATAGCTTCAGGGCGCGATGTCTGTCCATCTGTTCGGCTGTAGGGCCCCAATTCCCGGCGTTGTCTTCGGCCAATCGTCGTTCAAGTTCAACAGGTCCAGAATTAAGTCAAGCGATGTCTGTTTGTCTGTCTGTCTGTCCACTTGCAACAGGGCTTCATACAGCTGTCAACAACAATAAAAAACACTTGTAACAAACCAAATCACAAATATATTCACGTACCGTTTACAAGATTTTCTCCAGCGATGTAACTTCATTTTCTCTTACTCATAACTACTAAACGGGTAAAAATATCTACATTTCGGGTGCAGAATCGCATTCCTTGGAATTTAAAATATAAATCACAACATTTTTACACCTTAAAACTGATTGGTATAAGATTTGGAAACGATTTTCTCTCGTGGCATCAGCTGATAATTTCCTCCAAATCTTCTGTAACCTTAAAAAAGGTTTTTGTTAAATTACTCACTTATTAATGTATAAAACTTACTGAAATTTATGGAGAATGTGTATAATCAAATATATATTGTTATTTTGTACTTAAAACAGGCTAAATTTATTAAATATTATTGATTTGATAGGTATAACATACGGTATGACATCAGCGCTAAAATGCTCCAACTAATTTAATTATATATTCTAAATATTAATAATTTATGTATATGTATATTTAAATATTGTTTTAAACAATAGTTTTAAATGAAATATTAGTTTAAAAGTTAATTTTACTATATAATTATTCTCACAGGTTAGAATACGCTTGTATTACAATTTGTCTAATAGATGGCACTGAAGGCTAAAGGTTGATTTACATATTATGCTAAAGCTTGATTTACACAATTTTTCATTCATTATAAAATTTAAATATGAGCATAATTCGAGTTATTCCGTACAAAACAGCAATATATACTTAATTTTGAAGATTCTACATAAATGTCAGTAAGTTTTATGCATTAATTAGTGAGTAAAGTTTTTAGTGTATGACGTCATTACGTTAGTAATATTATATGATGACGTGCGTCTTCTGCCTAATCATTTTTACTATAAAAATTATTTATTTTCTTTTATAAAAATACAATTATATATAATTATTTTTACAATATATGTTCTTTTATCCATTCTAAGTATTTCGCAACATCTGTAAATATTGCGTAATGCGATGTATCACAAATAAATTCGGACTGTAGGGCTACAGATATTGAAACAACCCCTCTGAGCTGATAAACTGTTTGTCCCGGGGTCAAATCTGACTGGGGGAAAATTAGACCCCCTCCTGAATCGCCATTACACACTGAAGTACCTGAAAATATTTTTAAAACACTGCAATTGTGGACCATCATTTATATTTTTAATTAATAACTTTTGAACCACTCAACTGTAAATGATAAAAATTGGTATACATATGAAAAAAACATGGCTGAGTATGAATCTAGAAGAATTACAGTCATATCTTTAACCGTGTCTGAGTTATTGTACGTTAAACTTGGTCAATTTTAGCGAAAAATTCTAACCCGGATTTTTACGCTTAAACCGCGTTTTAATAAGTTTATATATTAAATGAACCCATTTTTGACGGAATTATCGAGATATCTGTAACCGTGTCCGAGATATTTTACAATAAACAGTCATGTTTTGGATTAAATTTTTGACAAGATTTCGACCCGGATTAAATGTATTTTTAAACTGTTTTGGACCATTTTTAAAATGTTTATCTACTAAATCAAGTCTCTAAAGTTCGTTTTTGAAGGAATTATTACGATATTTTTAGCCGTGTCCGAGATATTCAACGATAAACACAGTCATGTTTTGGCTGAAATTTTGTCAATTTTTTACCAGATTTCGACCCGGAATAAATGCATTTCTAAACCATGTTTAACCACTTTTAAAATGTTTATATACTAAATCAAGTCTGTAGAGTTCATTTTCGAAGGAATTATTGCAATATCTTTAACCGTGTCCGAGATATTTACTAGTAAACTACAGTTCTGAATAAATTTGTTTACTAATCATAGGATTTTCTGTCCAATACATTGAACATTTTTATTATATCTTCTATACAATTAGAGATAGAGACTCATAAATATATAGGAAATAATCCGTTACAATCAAATAATGTTTATATCTCTACCTACTTTTGAATTATTGCCCCAAAAGTCAATATATCCCACATTTAGATAAAAAATTTCAAAAATCTAATTTAGATACTTCTCAATGCGCTGATTCCAAATTTTGAAACCGCAGGTCGATATCTCTTTTCGTTCTCGAGATATTTAGGTTTAAAGTTTTGCTCAAAACTGCCCATTTTTGGGTAATAACCCAAAAATGGGTCGAGATACGAATTTGGCGACAACACCATTCGATTCTACGGCCAAAAATACATAAGTACACCAATTTTCATAAATTTTCAACACCGCATACAGTCTCTAAAGCAAAATAACTGAAAATGGCCAAAATCTGAAAAAATCCTAAGGGGTACCCCTTAGGATTTTTTCAGATTTTGGCCATTTTCAAACTTTTATTCATAAACAATGAACCGGTTGGACAAAAATTATGAAAATTGGTACACTTATGTAATTTTGCCAGTAGAATCGAATGGTCGTGTTGCGAAATTCATATCTCGACCCCTTTTTGGGTTTTTACCCAAAAATGGTCCGTTTTGAGCAAAACTTTAAATCTAAATATCTCGAAAACGAAAAGAGATATCGACCTGCGGTTTCAAAATTTGGAATCAGCGCATTAAGAAGTATCTAAATACATAAAAATTAGATTTTTGAAAATTTTCAAGTTTTTATCTAAATATGGGGTATGTTGACTTTTGGGGCAATAATTCAAAAGTAGATAGAGATATAAAGTTGGTAGTAACATTATTTGATTGTAAATATCCAAGGAATCCAAATTTTTAAGAATAAACTCTCTATCTTATTTAGTTTTTGAGATACAGAGCCCTAAACTTAGACCTAATTCCAAAACTTCGTGTTGGATTGATATCTCGGAAACTTCATTTTCTCATAACTCAACAGGTAGAAATATCTTCATTTTGACTGCAGCATCGCATTCCTTGGACTTTAAAATATAATTCACAATATTTTCATCCCTTAAAACTGTTTGGTATAAGATTCCGAAACGATTTTCTCGTGTGGTGTCATTTGGCAGTTACTTATTAATGCATAAAACTTGCTGAAATTTACAGGACATATATAAAATTAACTGAAAATCATTTATGTATACTTGAAACTAGTCAAAAATGTTTACTTTTTATTAAAAATATTTGATTGACTGCTGAAAAGTGTGGTTAAAAATCATGTACGTCTCAAAAACATCCGACCGGTTTACAGCGCCAAAACACTCAAACTATCATGAAACTATATTGCCGACGGTATTACATATGTTTTAAAATATCAATAATTATTAAATTATTGACGTATTTATGCTCTAATTATATCTAAAAACATGTTAAACTATTATTTAATCCTATAATAAAGAAATTTATTAATCTGCTTTACCGGCAGAGTCAAAATGTCAAAATATAGTTCGAGCATTTTGGCGCTGTAAACCAGCCGAATGTTTTTGAGACGTACATGATTTTTAACCACACTTTTCAGCTGTCGATCAAATATTTTCAATAAAAAATAAACATTTTTGACTAATTTTATGTATAAATAAATAATTTTCAATTAATTTTATCTATGTCCTGTAAATTTCAGCAAGTTTTATTCATTAATAAGAAAGTAATCTAACAAATACAATTCTTTCAGGTTGCAGTAGATTTGGAGGAAATTATCAGCTGATGCCACACGAGAAAATTGTTTCCTAATCTTATACCAAACAGTTTTAACGGATGAAAATATTGTGAATTATATTTTAAAGTCCAAGGAATGCGATTCTGTACTCGAAATGGGGATATTTTTACCCGTTGAGGAGTTATGAAGAAGAGAAAATGAAGTTTCCGAGATATCAACCCTTAGGGCCTGTAACTCTAAAACTATGGGGGGTAGAAAGACCGCACAACTTTTATTAAACTAATTTCGATCCGTAGAACACGAATCCGATGTCAGATTTGCCCTACGGCCCTTTGTTATGCGAGATTCATTGTTATATTTCATGATATTATGTCATTGAATTACGTAAGATCTATTCGTAATTTGACAATTTGGACGCCGGATTCGTAATTCTTGGGGTCGAATTAGGGGGATGCCGTGTCTAACTCAAAATATTTTTTCCCGATCGAAATTGAAAACCATGGACTAAGCCTTGGGGTTTTTTTGGCAAAAAAAACTTTTTGACTCCGATTTGGTTCAAATTTGGTTTACGTATATTAGGGACAAAGGTCTAACGAATAGGGAAATCTGAGCCCATACGGGTTGATATTAGCGGAGTTATTCAACCCTAAAGTGGGTTATTGCAAATAATGGGAAAAGTATAGACTTTAGACAAAAGTTTTATTAGGATTTTTTGTTACAAATTAAATTCTAAACAACTATTATTCTATATATTTAACCCTAAACTTGTAATTGTTGATGAGGTCAATGACCTGTTGAAATGTAACAATGAAACTCACGTATTGTGTTATTATCTTATTTATTGTATTATTCTGTGTTCAATAAACGATTATTCCTATGAAATTGTACATTTGTTCCTTTTTAAATCCTTCCAGAAATCCTGAAATCCCAACGAGTTAGTGATGGTAAGTTTCAATAAATTTAAGCAATTTATCATTGAATATCTTGAAAAGTAATTGAGATAGCGACTTGGGGGATTATAAACCAATAAAAACAATAAATAACATGATTTACAACAAAAAAAAAAACACTTTAAAGTGTGGCATATTTACCCCCAAAACTCCAATTTGGAGCACCAAATCCAAATAAATTTTGGGTGATTCTTATATAACTTTTAATTCTCTACAACTTTTGTCATATACATTTTTTTCGTAAAGTTGATGGTTTAGCCGGAAATGACGTCATACCCAATAATGGGTAGAGACGCAATTTTACAATATCGATTTTTGAATTCTACGTATTTTTCTACATACATACCCAAAATATTGCTATATTTTGGTTAAAAATAAGGGCACTGTAATTGGCATACCCGGAACTGGGTGGACATACAAATTCCGCACCCAGAGTTTTGAAATCTACGTATTTTATTACATATTTATCCAAATTTTCGTTACTTAATATTTATAAACACAGGCGCTATGAATTTTTAAACATTTTGAATATGTCCCATTTTAATCGGCTACTCAAAATCTCAGATTTCGTTATTCATATCTCGAAAACGGTAAGAGATAGCGAAAAAGTGGATAGGACCTTTTCGATTGCAAATCGAATTCTAGGGGGGGTATACATTTAACTTTTATTGATACGACGTACCAGTTCCGAGTTACGACGGTTTTTGTGGCTTTTTAGAGGTTTTCAGCCTCCACACCCTTAATTTGGGATTATATCGAAAAAAGTTTAATGTACGATCTACATAACTTAAAATTCTCTACAAATTGGTTATATGATATTTTTTTGTAACATTGATAGTTTAGCCGAAAATGACGTCACACCCTAAAATGGGTAGAAATTCAAAGTTTGGATATCGATTTTCGGAATCTACGTATTTTTCTGCATATATACCCAAAATTTGGTTCCTTAATTATTAAAAATAAGAAATGTCCAACATTTCCCATGCCCAAAACTGGGTCTAATAGGTCAAACATGAAATATATTTTTAGTGTAACTTACATAACTTTTCGTGGTCTACAAATTAGGTCATATGAAATTTATTTTTAGAATTGATAGTTTAGCCGGAAATGACGTCACACCTTATACTGGGTAGAGATACAAAGTCAGCGTTAATTTCTTCGGAATCTACGTAATTTTCTGCATATATACCCAAAATTTTAATATTTAATAGTTATAAACAAAGGCCCTACGAATTTTTAAAGTTTGAATTTTTTGATTGGTCGTCCCTAATTGCTACCCCGTGATTGGCTGGAGGCGGAGCTACAGCAGCCAATTGCTTATTTTTTCATTGGCTGCCGCAGCTCCGCCATTTGAGGGTGGAGTTAGGGGGCGACCAATGAAAAAATTCAAACTTTAAAAAATCGTGGGGCCTTTGTTTATAACTATTAAATAACAAAATTTTGGGTACATATGCAGAAAATTACGTAGATTCCGATAAAAAATACGGTGACTTTGTATCTCTACCCAATATAAGGTGTGATGTCATTTCCGGCTAAACTATCAATTCTAAAAATAAAACTCATATGACCAAATTTGTAGAGCACCAAAAGTTATGTAGGATTCAACAAAAATATATTTCATATTTGACCTATTAGACCTAGTTTTGGGCATTGGAAACTTTGGACATTTCTTATTTTTAATAATTGAGAAACCAAATTTTGGGTATATATGCAGAAAACTACGTAGATTCCGAAAATCGATATCCAAACTTTGAATTTCCACCCATATTAGGGTGTGACGTCATTTTCGGCTAAACTATCAATGGTACAAAAAAATGTCATATAACCAATTTGTAGAGAATTTTAAGTTATGTAGATCGTATATTAAACTTTTTTCGATATAACCCCAAATTAAGGGTGTGGAGGCTGAAAACCCCTAAAAAGCCACAAAAACCGTCGTAACTCGGAACTGGTACGTCGTATCAATAAAAGTTAAATGTATACCCCCCCTAGAATTCGATTTGCAATCGAAAAGTTCCTATACACTTTTTCGCTATCTCTTACCGTTTTCGAGATATGAATTACGAAATTTGAAATTTTCAGTAGCCGATTAAAATGTGACATATTCAAAATGTTTAAAAATTCATAGCGTCTGTGTTTATAAATATTAAGTAACGAAAATTTGGGTATATACGTAATAAAATACGTAGATTTCAAAAAAAATGGGTGCGGATTTTTTTATCCACCCAATTTCGGGTATGCTAATTACAGTGCCCTTATTTAGAATTATAATATAGCCATATTTTGGGAATGTATGTAGAAAAATACGTAAATTTCAAAAACCGATATTATAAAATTGCGTCTCCACCCATTATTGGGTATGATGTCATTTGCGGCTAAACTATCAACTTTACGATAAAAATTTACATGACAAAAGTTGTAAAGAATTAAAAGTTATGTAAGAATCACTCAAAATTTATTTGGATATGGTGCACCAAATTGGAGTTTTCAGGGTAAGTAAATATGTGGCACTTTATAGTGTTTTTGTTGTAAATGGCGATATATATTGTTTTTATTGGTTTATTTACAAAATAAACTATGTACACATGCAGAAAGAAGTGCGTTGAATCTAAAATTACAATCCCCACGTCGCTATCTCAATTACTTTTCAAGATATTCAATGATAAATTGCTTAAAACTATTGAAACTTACCGTCATCAACTCGTTGGGATTTCAGGATTTCTGGAAGGATTTAAAAAGGAACAAATGTACAATTTCACAGGAATAATCGTTTATTGAACACAGGATAATACAATAAATAGGATAACAGCACAATAGACAATAAATACAACAATTGACACAGGATGTGAAGGATAAAATACGAGTTGTTGGACGGGACGGCGTGAAAACTATGTTTTTCCTACCTTGATAGCTTCAGGGCGCGATGTCTGTCCATCTGTTCGGCTGTAGGGCCCCAATTCCCGGCGTTGTCTTCGGCCAATCGTCGTTCAAGTTCAACAGGTCCAGAATTAAGTCAAGCGATGTCTGTTTGTCTGTCTGTCTGTCCACTTGCAACAGGGCTTCATACAGCTGTCAACAACAATAAAAAACACTTGTAACAAACCAAATCACAAATATATTCACGTACCGTTTACAAGATTTTCTCCAGCGATGTAACTTCATTTTCTCTTACTCATAACTACTAAACGGGTAAAAATATCTACATTTCGGGTGCAGAATCGCATTCCTTGGAATTTAAAATATAAATCACAACATTTTTACACCTTAAAACTGATTGGTATAAGATTTGGAAACGATTTTCTCTCGTGGCATCAGCTGATAATTTCCTCCAAATCTTCTGTAACCTTAAAAAAGGTTTTTGTTAAATTACTCACTTATTAATGTATAAAACTTACTGAAATTTATGGAGAATGTGTATAATCAAATATATATTGTTATTTTGTACTTAAAACAGGCTAAATTTATTAAATATTATTGATTTGATAGGTATAACATACGGTATGACATCAGCGCTAAAATGCTCCAACTAATTTAATTATATATTCTAAATATTAATAATTTATGTATATGTATATTTAAATATTGTTTTAAACAATAGTTTTAAATGAAATATTAGTTTAAAAGTTAATTTTACTATATAATTATTCTCACAGGTTAGAATACGCTTGTATTACAATTTGTCTAATAGATGGCACTGAAGGCTAAAGGTTGATTTACATATTATGCTAAAGCTTGATTTACACAATTTTTCATTCATTATAAAATTTAAATATGAGCATAATTCGAGTTATTCCGTACAAAACAGCAATATATACTTAATTTTGAAGATTCTACATAAATGTCAGTAAGTTTTATGCATTAATTAGTGAGTAAAGTTTTTAGTGTATGACGTCATTACGTTAGTAATATTATATGATGACGTGCGTCTTCTGCCTAATCATTTTTACTATAAAAATTATTTATTTTCTTTTATAAAAATACAATTATATATAATTATTTTTACAATATATGTTCTTTTATCCATTCTAAGTATTTCGCAACATCTGTAAATATTGCGTAATGCGATGTATCACAAATAAATTCGGACTGTAGGGCTACAGATATTGAAACAACCCCTCTGAGCTGATAAACTGTTTGTCCCGGGGTCAAATCTGACTGGGGGAAAATTAGACCCCCTCCTGAATCGCCATTACACACTGAAGTACCTGAAAATATTTTTAAAACACTGCAATTGTGGACCATCATTTATATTTTTAATTAATAACTTTTGAACCACTCAACTGTAAATGATAAAAATTGGTATACATATGAAAAAAACATGGCTGAGTATGAATCTAGAAGAATTACAGTCATATCTTTAACCGTGTCTGAGTTATTGTACGTTAAACTTGGTCAATTTTAGCGAAAAATTCTAACCCGGATTTTTACGCTTAAACCGCGTTTTAATAAGTTTATATATTAAATGAACCCATTTTTGACGGAATTATCGAGATATCTGTAACCGTGTCCGAGATATTTTACAATAAACAGTCATGTTTTGGATTAAATTTTTGACAAGATTTCGACCCGGATTAAATGTATTTTTAAACTGTTTTGGACCATTTTTAAAATGTTTATCTACTAAATCAAGTCTCTAAAGTTCGTTTTTGAAGGAATTATTACGATATTTTTAGCCGTGTCCGAGATATTCAACGATAAACACAGTCATGTTTTGGCTGAAATTTTGTCAATTTTTTACCAGATTTCGACCCGGAATAAATGCATTTCTAAACCATGTTTAACCACTTTTAAAATGTTTATATACTAAATCAAGTCTGTAGAGTTCATTTTCGAAGGAATTATTGCAATATCTTTAACCGTGTCCGAGATATTTACTAGTAAACTACAGTTCTGAATAAATTTGTTTACTAATCATAGGATTTTCTGTCCAATACATTGAACATTTTTATTATATCTTCTATACAATTAGAGATAGAGACTCATAAATATATAGGAAATAATCCGTTACAATCAAATAATGTTTATATCTCTACCTACTTTTGAATTATTGCCCCAAAAGTCAATATATCCCACATTTAGATAAAAAATTTCAAAAATCTAATTTAGATACTTCTCAATGCGCTGATTCCAAATTTTGAAACCGCAGGTCGATATCTCTTTTCGTTCTCGAGATATTTAGGTTTAAAGTTTTGCTCAAAACTGCCCATTTTTGGGTAATAACCCAAAAATGGGTCGAGATACGAATTTGGCGACAACACCATTCGATTCTACGGCCAAAAATACATAAGTACACCAATTTTCATAAATTTTCAACACCGCATACAGTCTCTAAAGCAAAATAACTGAAAATGGCCAAAATCTGAAAAAATCCTAAGGGGTACCCCTTAGGATTTTTTCAGATTTTGGCCATTTTCAAACTTTTATTCATAAACAATGAACCGGTTGGACAAAATTTATGAAAATTGGTACACTTATGTAATTTTGTCAGTAGAATCGAATGGTCGTGTTGCGAAATTCATATCTCGACCCCTTTTTGGGTTATTACCCAAAAATGGGCAGTTTTGAGCAAAACTTTAAATCTAAATATCTCGAAAACGAAAAGAGATATCGACCTGCGGTTTCAAAATTTGGAATCAGCGCATTAAGAAGTATCTAAATACATAAAAATTAGATTTTTGAAAATTTTCAAGTTTTTATCTAAATATGGGGTATGTTGACTTTTGGGGCAATAATTCAAAAGTAGATAGAGATATAAAGTTGGTAGTAACATTATTTGATTGTAAATATCCAAGGAATCCAAATTTTTAAGAATAAACTCTCTATCTTATTTAGTTTTTGAGATACAGAGCCCTAAACTTAGACCTAATTCCAAAACTTCGTGTTGGATTGATATCTCGGAAACTTCATTTTCTCATAACTCCTCAACGGGTAGAAATATCTTCATTTTGACTGCAGCATCGCATTCCTTGGACTTTAAAATATAATTCACAATATTTTCATCCCTTAAAACTGTTTGGTATAAGATTCCGAAACGATTTTCTCGTGTGGTGTCATTTGGCAGTTACTTATTAATGCATAAAACTTGCTGAAATTTACAGGACATATATAAAATTAACTGAAAATCATTTATGTATACTTGAAACTAGTCAAAAATGTTTACTTTTTATTAAAAATATTTGATTGACTGCTGAAAAGTGTGGTTAAAAATCATGTACGTCTCAAAAACATCCGACCGGTTTACAGCGCCAAAACACTCAAACTATCATGAAACTATATTGCCGACGGTATTACATATGTTTTAAAATATCAATAATTATTAAATTATTGACGTATTTATGCTCTAATTATATCTAAAAACATGTTAAACTATTATTTAATCCTATAATAAAGAAATTTATTAATCTGCTTTACCGGCAGAGTCAAAATGTCAAAATATAGTTCGAGCATTTTGGCGCTGTAAACCAGCCGAATGTTTTTGAGACGTACATGATTTTTAACCACACTTTTCAGCTGTCGATCAAATATTTTCAATAAAAAATAAACATTTTTGACTAATTTTATGTATAAATAAATAATTTTCAATTAATTTTATCTATGTCCTGTAAATTTCAGCAAGTTTTATTCATTAATAAGAAAGTAATCTAACAAATACAATTCTTTCAGGTTGCAGTAGATTTGGAGGAAATTATCAGCTGATGCCACACGAGAAAATTGTTTCCTAATCTTATACCAAACAGTTTTAACGGATGAAAATATTGTGAATTATATTTTAAAGTCCAAGGAATGCGATTCTGTACTCGAAATGGGGATATTTTTACCCGTTGAGGAGTTATGAAGAAGAGAAAATGAAGTTTCCGAGATATCAACCCTTAGGGCCTGTAACTCTAAAACTATGGGGGGTAGAAAGACCGCACAACTTTTATTAAACTAATTTCGATCCGTAGAACACGAATCCGATGTCAGATTTGCCCTACGGCCCTTTGTTATGCGAGATTCATTGTTATATTTCATGATATATTATGTCATTGAATTACGTAAGATCTATTCGTAATTTGACAATTTGGACGCCGGATTCGTAATTTTTGGGGTCGAATTAGGGGGATGCCGTGTCTAACTCAAAATATTTTTTCCCGATCGAAATTGAAAACCATGGACTAAAGCCTTGGGGTTTTTTTGGCAAAAAAAACTTTTTGACTCCGATTTGGTTCAAATTTGGTTTACGTATATTAGGGACAAAGGTCTAACGAATAGGGAAATCTGAGCCCATACGGGTTGATATTAGCGGAGTTATTCAACCCTAAAGTGGGTTATTGCAAATAATGGGAAAACTATAGACTTTAGACAAAAGTTTTATTAGGATTTTTTGTTACAAATTAAATTCTAAACAACTATTATTCTATATATTTAACCCTAAACTTGTAATTGTTGATGAGGTCAATGACCTGTTGAAATGTAACAATGAAACTCACGTATTGTGTTATTATCTTATTTATTGTATTATTCTGTGTTCAATAAACGATTATTCCTGTGAAATTGTACATTTGTTCCTTTTTAAATCCTTCCAGAAATCCTGAAATCCCAACGAGTTAGTGATGGTAAGTTTCAATAAATTTAAGCAATTTATCATTGAATATCTTGAAAAGTAATTGAGATAGCGACTTGGGGGATTATAAACCAATAAAAACAATAAATAACATGATTTACAACAAAAAAAAAAACACTTTAAAGTGTGGCATATTTACCCCCAAAACTCCAATTTGGAGCACCAAATCCAAATAAATTTTGGGTGATTCTTATATAACTTTTAATTCTCTACAACTTTTGTCATATACATTTTTTTCGTAAAGTTGATGGTTTAGCCGGAAATGACGTCATACCCAATAATGGGTAGAGACGCAATTTTACAATATCGATTTTTGAATTCTACGTATTTTTCTACATACATACCCAAAATATTGCTATATTTTGGTTAAAAATAAGGGCACTGTAATTGGCATACCCGGAACTGGGTGGACATACAAATTCCGCACCCAGAGTTTTGAAATCTACGTATTTTATTACATATTTATCCAAATTTTCGTTACTTAATATTTATAAACACAGGCGCTATGAATTTTTAAACATTTTGAATATGTCACATTTTAATCGGCTACTGAAATTCTCAGATTTCGTTATTCATATCTCGAAAACGGTAAGAGATAGCGAAAAAGTGTATAGGAACTTTTCGATTGCAAATTGAATTCTAGGGGGGGTATACATTTAACTTTTATTGATACGACGTACCAGTTCCGAGTTACGACGGTTTTTGTGGCTTTTTAGAGGTTTTCAGCCTCCACACCCTTAATTTGGGATTATATCGAAAAAAGTTTAATGTACGATCTACATAACTTAATATTCTCTACAAATTGGTTATATGATATTTTTTTGTAACATTGATAGTTTAGCCGGAAATGACGTCACACCCTAAAATGGGTGGAAATTCAAAGTTTGGATATCGATTTTCGGAATCTACGTATTTTTCTGCATATATACCCAAAATTTGGTTCCTTAATTATTAAAAATAAGAAATGTCCAACATTTCCCATGCCCAAAACTGGGTCTAATAGGTCAAACATGAAATATATTTTTAGTGTAACTTACATAACTTTTCGTGGTCTACAAATTAGGTCATATGAAATTTATTTTTAGAATTGATAGTTTAGCCGGAAATGACGTCACACCTTATACTGGGTAGAGATACAAAGTCAGCGTTAATTTCTTCGGAATCTACGTAATTTTCTGCATATATACCCAAAATTTTAATATTTAATAGTTATAAACAAAGGCCCTACGAATTTTTAAAGTTTGAATTTTTTGATTGGTCGTCCCTAATTGCTACCCCGTGATTGGCTGGAGGCGGAGCTACAGCAGCCAATTGCTTATTTTTTCATTGGCTGCCGCAGCTCCGCCATTTGAGGGTGGAGTTAGGGGGCGACCAATGAAAAAATTCAAACTTTAAAAAATCGTGGGGCCTTTGTTTATAACTATTAAATAACAAAATTTTGGGTACATATGCAGAAAATTACGTAGATTCCGATAAAAAATACGGTGACTTTGTATCTCTACCCAATATAAGGTGTGATGTCATTTCCGGCTAAACTATCAATTCTAAAAATAAAACTCATATGACCAAATTTGTAGAGCACCAAAAGTTATGTAGGATTCAACAAAAATATATTTCATATTTGACCTATTAGACCTAGTTTTGGGCATTGGAAACTTTGGACATTTCTTATTTTTAATAATTGAGAAACCAAATTTTGGGTATATATGCAGAAAACTACGTAGATTCCGAAAATCGATATCCAAACTTTGAATTTCCACCCATATTAGGGTGTGACGTCATTTTCGGCTAAACTATCAATGGTACAAAAAAATGTCATATAACCAATTTGTAGAGAATTTTAAGTTATGTAGATCGTATATTAAACTTTTTTCGATATAACCCCAAATTAAGGGTGTGGAGGCTGAAAACCCCTAAAAAGCCACAAAAACCGTCGTAACTCGGAACTGGTACGTCGTATCAATAAAAGTTAAATGTATACCCCCCCCTAAAATTCGATTTGCAATCGAAAAGTTCCTATACACTTTTTCGCTATCTCTTACCGTTTTCGAGATATGAATTACGAAATTTGAAATTTTCAGTAGCCGATTAAAATGTGACATATTCAAAATGTTTAAAAATTCATAGCGTCTGTGTTTATAAATATTAAGTAACGAAAATTTGGGTATATACGTAATAAAATACGTAGATTTCAAAAAAAATGGGTGCGGATTTTTTTATCCACCCAATTTCGGGTATACTAATTACAGTGCCCTTATTTAGAATTATAATATAGCCATATTTTGGGAATGTATGTAGAAAAATACGTAAATTTCAAAAACCGATATTATAAAATTGCGTCTCCACCCATTATTGGGTATGATGTCATTTGCGGCTAAACTATCAACTTTACGATAAAAATTTACATGACAAAAGTTGTAAAGAATTAAAAGTTATGTAAGAATCACTCAAAATTTATTTGGATATGGTGCACCAAATTGGAGTTTTCAGGGTAAATAAATATGTGGCACTTTAAAGTGTTTTTGTTGTAAATGGCGATATTTATTGGTTTATTTACAAAATAAACTATGTACACATGCAGAAAGAAGTGCGTTGAATCTAAAATTACAATCCCCAAGTCGCTATCTCAATTACTTTTCAAGATATTCAATGATAAATTGCTTAAAACTATTGAAACTTACCGTCATCAACTCGTTGGGATTTCAGGATTTCTGGAAGGATTTAAAAAGGAACAAATGTACAATTTCACAGGAATAATCGTTTATTGAACACAGGATAATACAATAAATAGGATAACAGCACAATAGACAATAAATACAACAATTGACACAGGATGTGAAGGATAAAATACGAGTTGTTGGACGGGACGGCGTGAAAACTATGTTTTTCCTACCTTGATAGCTTCAGGGCGCGATGTCTGTCCATCTGTTCGGCTGTAGGGCCCCAATTCCCGGCGTTGTCTTCGGCCAATCGTCGTTCAAGTTCAACAGGTCCAGAATTAAGTCAAGCGATGTCTGTTTGTCTGTCTGTCTGTCCACTTGCAACAGGGCTTCATACAGCTGTCAACAACAATAAAAAACACTTGTAACAAACCAAATCACAAATATATTCACGTACCGTTTACAAGATTTTCTCCAGCGATGTAACTTCATTTTCTCTTACTCATAACTACTAAACGGGTAAAAATATCTACATTTCGGGTGCAGAATCGCATTCCTTGGAATTTAAAATATAAATCACAACATTTTTACACCTTAAAACTGATTGGTATAAGATTTGGAAACGATTTTCTCTCGTGGCATCAGCTGATAATTTCCTCCAAATCTTCTGTAACCTTAAAAAAGGTTTTTGTTAAATTACTCACTTATTAATGTATAAAACTTACTGAAATTTATGGAGAATGTGTATAATCAAATATATATTGTTATTTTGTACTTAAAACAGGCTAAATTTATTAAATATTATTGATTTGATAGGTATAACATACGGTATGACATCAGCGCTAAAATGCTCCAACTAATTTAATTATATATTCTAAATATTAATAATTTATGTATATGTATATTTAAATATTGTTTTAAACAATAGTTTTAAATGAAATATTAGTTTAAAAGTTAATTTTACTATATAATTATTCTCACAGGTTAGAATACGCTTGTATTACAATTTGTCTAATAGATGGCACTGAAGGCTAAAGGTTGATTTACATATTATGCTAAAGCTTGATTTACACAATTTTTCATTCATTATAAAATTTAAATATGAGCATAATTCGAGTTATTCCGTACAAAACAGCAATATATACTTAATTTTGAAGATTCTACATAAATGTCAGTAAGTTTTATGCATTAATTAGTGAGTAAAGTTTTTAGTGTATGACGTCATTACGTTAGTAATATTATATGATGACGTGCGTCTTCTGCCTAATCATTTTTACTATAAAAATTATTTATTTTCTTATATAAAAATACAATTATATATAATTATTTTTACAATATATGTTCTTTTATCCATTCTAAGTATTTCGCAACATCTGTAAATATTGCGTAATGCGATGTATCACAAATAAATTCGGACTGTAGGGCTACAGATATTGAAACAACCCCTCTGAGCTGATAAACTGTTTGTCCCGGGGTCAAATCTGACTGGGGGAAAATTAGACCCCCTCCTGAATCGCCATTACACACTGAAGTACCTGAAAATATTTTTAAAACACTGCAATTGTGGACCATCATTTATATTTTTAATTAATAACTTTTGAACCACTCAACTGTAAATGATAAAAATTGGTATACATATGAAAAAAACATGGCTGAGTATGAATCTAGAAGAATTACAGTCATATCTTTAACCGTGTCTGAGTTATTGTACGTTAAACTTGGTCAATTTTAGCGAAAAATTCCAACCCGGATTTTTACGCTTAAACAGCGTTTTAATAAGTTTATATATTAAATGAACCCATTTTTGACGGAATTATCGAGATATCTGTAACCGTGTCCGAGATATTTTACAATAAACAGTCATGTTTTGGATTAAATTTTTGACAAGATTTCGACCCGGATTAAATGTATTTTTAAACTGTTTTGGACCACTTTTAAAATGTTTATATACTAAATCAAGTCTCTAAAGTTCGTTTTTGAGGGAATTATTACGATATTTTTAGCCGTGTCCGAGATATTCAACGATAAACACAGTCATGTTTTGGCTGAAATTTTGTCAATTTTTTACCAGATTTCGACCCGGAATAAATGCATTTCTAAACCATGTTTAACCACTTTTAAAATGTTTATATACTAAATCAAGTCTGTAGAGTTCATTTTCGAAGGAATTATTGCAATATCTTTAACCGTGTCCGAGATATTTACTAGTAAACTACAGTTCTGAATAAATTTGTTTACTAATCATAGGATTTTCTGTCCAATACATTGAACATTTTTATTATATCTTCTATACATTTAGAGATAAATATATAGGAAATAATCCGTTACAATCAAATAATGTTTATATCTCTACCTACTTTTGAATTATTGCCCCAAAAGTCAATATATCCCACATTTAGATAAAAATTTTCAAAAATCTAATTTTTATGTATTTAGATACTTCTCAATGCGCTGATTCCAAATTTTGAAACCGCAGGTCGATATCTCTTTTCGTTCTCGAGATATTTAAATTCAAAGTTTTGCTCAAAACGGACCATTTTTGGGTAATAACCCAAAAATGGGTCGAGATACGAATTTGGCGACAACACCATTCGATTCTACGGCCAAAATTACATAAGTACACTAATTTTCATAAATTTTCAACACCGCATACAGTCTCTAAAGCAAAATAACTGAAAATGGCCAAAATCTGAAAAAATCCTAAGGGGTACCCCTTAGGATTTTTTCAGATTTTGGCCATTTTCAAACTTTTATTCATAAACAATGAACCGGTTGGACAAAATTTATGAAAATTGGTACACTTATGTAATTTTGTCAGTAGAATCGAATGGTCGTGTTGCGAAATTCATATCTCGACCCCTTTTTGGGTTATTACCCAAAAATGGGCAGTTTTGAGCAAAACTTTAAATCTAAATATCTCGAAAACGAAAAGAGATATCGACCTGCGGTTTCAAAATTTGGAATCAGCGCATTAAGAAGTATCTAAATACATAAAAATTAGATTTTTGAAAATTTTCAAGTTTTTATCTAAATATGGGGTATGTTGACTTTTGGGGCAATAATTCAAAAGTAGATAGAGATATAAAGTTGGTAGTAACATTATTTGATTGTAAATATCCAAGGAATCCAAATTTTTAAGAATAAACTCTCTATCTTATTTAGTTTTTGAGATACAGAGCCCTAAACTTAGACCTAATTCCAAAACTTCGTGTTGGATTGATATCTCGGAAACTTCATTTTCTCATAACTCCTCAACGGGTAGAAATATCTTCATTTTGACTGCAGCATCGCATTCCTTGGACTTTAAAATATAATTCACAATATTTTCATCCCTTAAAACTGTTTGGTATAAGATTCCGAAACGATTTTCTCGTGTGGTGTCATTTGGCAGTTACTTATTAATGCATAAAACTTGCTGAAATTTACAGGACATATATAAAATTAACTGAAAATCATTTATGTATACTTGAAACTAGTCAAAAATGTTTACTTTTTATTAAAAATATTTGATTGACTGCTGAAAAGTGTGGTTAAAAATCATGTACGTCTCAAAAACATCCGACCGGTTTACAGCGCCAAAACACTCAAACTATCATGAAACTATATTGCCGACGGTATTACATATGTTTTAAAATATCAATAATTATTAAATTATTGACGTATTTATGCTCTAATTATATCTAAAAACATGTTAAACTATTATTTAATCCTATAATAAAGAAATTTATTAATCTGCTTTACCGGCAGAGTCAAAATGTCAAAATATAGTTCGAGCATTTTGGCGCTGTAAACCAGCCGAATGTTTTTGAGACGTACATGATTTTTAACCACACTTTTCAGCTGTCGATCAAATATTTTCAATAAAAAATAAACATTTTTGACTAATTTTATGTATAAATAAATAATTTTCAATTAATTTTATCTATGTCCTGTAAATTTCAGCAAGTTTTATTCATTAATAAGAAAGTAATCTAACAAATACAATTCTTTCAGGTTGCAGTAGATTTGGAGGAAATTATCAGCTGATGCCACACGAGAAAATTGTTTCCTAATCTTATACCAAACAGTTTTAACGGATGAAAATATTGTGAATTATATTTTAAAGTCCAAGGAATGCGATTCTGTACTCGAAATGGGGATATTTTTACCCGTTGAGGAGTTATGAAGAAGAGAAAATGAAGTTTCCGAGATATCAACCCTTAGGGCCTGTAACTCTAAAACTATGGGGGGTAGAAAGACCGCACAACTTTTATTAAACTAATTTCGATCCGTAGAACACGAATCCGATGTCAGATTTGCCCTACGGCCCTTTGTTATGCGAGATTCATTGTTATATTTCATGATATATTATGTCATTGAATTACGTAAGATCTATTCGTAATTTGACAATTTGGACGCCGGATTCGTAATTTTTGGGGTCGAATTAGGGGGATGCCGTGTCTAACTCAAAATATTTTTTCCCGATCGAAATTGAAAACCATGGACTAAAGCCTTGGGGTTTTTTTGGCAAAAAAAACTTTTTGACTCCGATTTGGTTCAAATTTGGTTTACGTATATTAGGGACAAAGGTCTAACGAATAGGGAAATCTGAGCCCATACGGGTTGATATTAGCGGAGTTATTCAACCCTAAAGTGGGTTATTGCAAATAATGGGAAAACTATAGACTTTAGACAAAAGTTTTATTAGGATTTTTTGTTACAAATTAAATTCTAAACAACTATTATTCTATATATTTAACCCTAAACTTGTAATTGTTGATGAGGTCAATGACCTGTTGAAATGTAACAATGAAACTCACGTATTGTGTTATTATTATCTTATTTATTGTATTATTCTGTGTTCAATAAACGATTATTCCTGTGAAATTGTACATTTGTTCCTTTTTAAATCCTTCCAGAAATCCTGAAATCCCAACGAGTTAGTGATGGTAAGTTTCAATAAATTTAAGCAATTTATCATTGAATATCTTGAAAAGTAATTGAGATAGCGACTTGGGGGATTATAAACCAATAAAAACAATAAATAACATGATTTACAACAAAAAAAAAACACTTTAAAGTGTGGCATATTTACCCCCAAAACTCCAATTTGGAGCACCAAATCCAAATAAATTTTGGGTGATTCTTATATAACTTTTAATTCTCTACAACTTTTGTCATATACATTTTTTTCGTAAAGTTGATGGTTTAGCCGGAAATGACGTCATACCCAATAATGGGTAGAGACGCAATTTTACAATATCGATTTTTGAATTCTACGTATTTTTCTACATACATACCCAAAATATTGCTATATTTTGGTTAAAAATAAGGGCACTGTAATTGGCATACCCGGAACTGGGTGGACATACAAATTCCGCACCCAGAGTTTTGAAATCTACGTATTTTATTACATATTTATCCAAATTTTCGTTACTTAATATTTATAAACACAGGCGCTATGAATTTTTAAACATTTTGAATATGTCACATTTTAATCGGCTACTGAAATTCTCAGATTTCGTTATTCATATCTCGAAAACGGTAAGAGATAGCGAAAAAGTGTATAGGAACTTTTCGATTGCAAATTGAATTCTAGGGGGGGTATACATTTAACTTTTATTGATACGACGTACCAGTTCCGAGTTACGACGGTTTTTGTGGCTTTTTAGAGGTTTTCAGCCTCCACACCCTTAATTTGGGATTATATCGAAAAAAGTTTAATGTACGATCTACATAACTTAATATTCTCTACAAATTGGTTATATGATATTTTTTTGTAACATTGATAGTTTAGCCGGAAATGACGTCACACCCTAAAATGGGTGGAAATTCAAAGTTTGGATATCGATTTTCGGAATCTACGTATTTTTCTGCATATATACCCAAAATTTGGTTCCTTAATTATTAAAAATAAGAAATGTCCAACATTTCCCATGCCCAAAACTGGGTCTAATAGGTCAAACATGAAATATATTTTTAGTGTAACTTACATAACTTTTCGTGGTCTACAAATTAGGTCATATGAAATTTATTTTTAGAATTGATAGTTTAGCCGGAAATGACGTCACACCTTATACTGGGTAGAGATACAAAGTCAGCGTTAATTTCTTCGGAATCTACGTAATTTTCTGCATATATACCCAAAATTTTAATATTTAATAGTTATAAACAAAGGCCCTACGAATTTTTAAAGTTTGAATTTTTTGATTGGTCGTCCCTAATTGCTACCCCGTGATTGGCTGGAGGCGGAGCTACAGCAGCCAATTGCTTATTTTTTCATTGGCTGCCGCAGCTCCGCCATTTGAGGGTGGAGTTAGGGGGCGACCAATGAAAAAATTCAAACTTTAAAAAATCGTGGGGCCTTTGTTTATAACTATTAAATAACAAAATTTTGGGTACATATGCAGAAAATTACGTAGATTCCGATAAAAAATACGGTGACTTTGTATCTCTACCCAATATAAGGTGTGATGTCATTTCCGGCTAAACTATCAATTCTAAAAATAAAACTCATATGACCAAATTTATAGAGCACCAAAAGTTATGTAGGATTCAACAAAAATATATTTCATATTTGACCTATTAGACCTAGTTTTGGGCATTGGAAACTTTGGACATTTCTTATTTTTAATAATTGAGAAACCAAATTTTGGGTATATATGCAGAAAACTACGTAGATTCCGAAAATCGATATCCAAACTTTGAATTTCCACCCATATTAGGGTGTGACGTCATTTTCGGCTAAACTATCAATGGTACAAAAAAATGTCATATAACCAATTTGTAGAGAATTTTAAGTTATGTAGATCGTATATTAAACTTTTTTCGATATAACCCCAAATTAAGGGTGTGGAGGCTGAAAACCCCTAAAAAGCCACAAAAACCGTCGTAACTCGGAACTGGTACGTCGTATCAATAAAAGTTAAATGTATACCCCCCCCTAAAATTCGATTTGCAATCGAAAAGTTCCTATACACTTTTTCGCTATCTCTTACCGTTTTCGAGATATGAATTACGAAATTTGAAATTTTCAGTAGCCGATTAAAATGTGACATATTCAAAATGTTTAAAAATTCATAGCGTCTGTGTTTATAAATATTAAGTAACGAAAATTTGGGTATATACGTAATAAAATACGTAGATTTCAAAAAAAATGGGTGCGGATTTTTTTATCCACCCAATTTCGGGTATGCTAATTACAGTGCCCTTATTTAGAATTATAATATAGCCATATTTTGGGAATGTATGTAGAAAAATACGTAAATTTCAAAAACCGATATTATAAAATTGCGTCTCCACCCATTATTGGGTATGATGTCATTTGCGGCTAAACTATCAACTTTACGATAAAAATTTACATGACAAAAGTTGTAAAGAATTAAAAGTTATCTAAGAATCACTCAAAATTTATTTGGATATGGTGCACCAAATTGGAGTTTTAGGGTAAATAAATATGTGGCACTTTAAAGTGTTTTTGTTGTAAATGGCGATATTTATTGGTTTATTTACAAAATAAACTATGTACACATGCAGAAAGAAGTGCGTTGAATCTAAAATTACAATCCCCAAGTCGCTATCTCAATTACTTTTCAAGATATTCAATGATAAATTGCTTAAAACTATTGAAACTTACCGTCATCAACTCGTTGGGATTTCAGGATTTCTGGAAGGATTTAAAAAGGAACAAATGTACAATTTCACAGGAATAATCGTTTATTGAACACAGGATAATACAATAAATAGGATAACAGCACAATAGACAATAAATACAACAATTGACACAGGATGTGAAGGATAAAATACGAGTTGTTGGACGGGACGGCGTGAAAACTATGTTTTTCCTACCTTGATAGCTTCAGGGCGCGATGTCTGTCCATCTGTTCGGCTGTAGGGCCCCAATTCCCGGCGTTGTCTTCGGCCAATCGTCGTTCAAGTTCAACAGGTCCAGAATTAAGTCAAGCGATGTCTGTTTGTCTGTCTGTCTGTCCACTTGCAACAGGGCTTCATACAGCTGTCAACAACAATAAAAAACACTTGTAACAAACCAAATCACAAATATATTCACGTACCGTTTACAAGATTTTCTCCAGCGATGTAACTTCATTTTCTCTTACTCATAACTACTAAACGGGTAAAAATATCTACATTTCGGGTGCAGAATCGCATTCCTTGGAATTTAAAATATAAATCACAACATTTTTACACCTTAAAACTGATTGGTATAAGATTTGGAAACGATTTTCTCTCGTGGCATCAGCTGATAATTTCCTCCAAATCTTCTGTAACCTTAAAAAAGGTTTTTGTTAAATTACTCACTTATTAATGTATAAAACTTACTGAAATTTATGGAGAATGTGTATAATCAAATATATATTGTTATTTTGTACTTAAAACAGGCTAAATTTATTAAATATTATTGATTTGATAGGTATAACATACGGTATGACATCAGCGCTAAAATGCTCCAACTAATTTAATTATATATTCTAAATATTAATAATTTATGTATATGTATATTTAAATATTGTTTTAAACAATAGTTTTAAATGAAATATTAGTTTAAAAGTTAATTTTACTATATAATTATTCTCACAGGTTAGAATACGCTTGTATTACAATTTGTCTAATAGATGGCACTGAAGGCTAAAGGTTGATTTACATATTATGCTAAAGCTTGATTTACACAATTTTTCATTCATTATAAAATTTAAATATGAGCATAATTCGAGTTATTCCGTACAAAACAGCAATATATACTTAATTTTGAAGATTCTACATAAATGTCAGTAAGTTTTATGCATTAATTAGTGAGTAAAGTTTTTAGTGTATGACGTCATTACGTTAGTAATATTATATGATGACGTGCGTCTTCTGCCTAATCATTTTTACTATAAAAATTATTTATTTTCTTATATAAAAATACAATTATATATAATTATTTTTACAATATATGTTCTTTTATCCATTCTAAGTATTTCGCAACATCTGTAAATATTGCGTAATGCGATGTATCACAAATAAATTCGGACTGTAGGGCTACAGATATTGAAACAACCCCTCTGAGCTGATAAACTGTTTGTCCCGGGGTCAAATCTGACTGGGGGAAAATTAGACCCCCTCCTGAATCGCCATTACACACTGAAGTACCTGAAAATATTTTTAAAACACTGCAATTGTGGACCATCATTTATATTTTTAATTAATAACTTTTGAACCACTCAACTGTAAATGATAAAAATTGGTATACATATGAAAAAAAACATGGCTGAGTATGAATCTAGAAGAATTACAGTCATATCTTTAACCGTGTCTGAGTTATTGTACGTTAAACTTGGTCAATTTTAGCGAAAAATTCCAACCCGGATTTTTACGCTTAAACAGCGTTTTAATAAGTTTATATATTAAATGAACCCATTTTTGACGGAATTATCGAGATATCTGTAACCGTGTCCGAGATATTTTACAATAAACAGTCATGTTTTGGATTAAATTTTTGACAAGATTTCGACCCGGATTAAATGTATTTTTAAACTGTTTTGGACCACTTTTAAAATGTTTATATACTAAATCAAGTCTCTAAAGTTCGTTTTTGAGGGAATTATTACGATATTTTTAGCCGTGTCCGAGATATTCAACGATAAACACAGTCATGTTTTGGCTGAAATTTTGTCAATTTTTTACCAGATTTCGACCCGGAATAAATGCATTTCTAAACCATGTTTAACCACTTTTAAAATGTTTATATACTAAATCAAGTCTGTAGAGTTCATTTTCGAAGGAATTATTGCAATATCTTTAACCGTGTCCGAGATATTTACTAGTAAACTACAGTTCTGAATAAATTTGTTTACTAATCATAGGATTTTCTGTCCAATACATTGAACATTTTTATTATATCTTCTATACATTTAGAGATAAATATATAGGAAATAATCCGTTACAATCAAATAATGTTTATATCTCTACCTACTTTTGAATTATTGCCCCAAAAGTCAATATATCCCACATTTAGATAAAAATTTTCAAAAATCTAATTTTTATGTATTTAGATACTTCTCAATGCGCTGATTCCAAATTTTGAAACCGCAGGTCGATATCTCTTTTCGTTCTCGAGATATTTAAATTCAAAGTTTTGCTCAAAACGGACCATTTTTGGGTAATAACCCAAAAATGGGTCGAGATACGAATTTGGCGACAACACCATTCGATTCTACGGCCAAAATTACATAAGTACACTAATTTTCATAAATTTTCAACACCGCATACAGTCTCTAAAGCAAAATAACTGAAAATGGCCAAAATCTGAAAAAATCCTAAGGGGTACCCCTTAGGATTTTTTCAGATTTTGGCCATTTTCAAACTTTTATTCATAAACAATGAACCGGTTGGACAAAATTTATGAAAATTGGTACACTTATGTAATTTTGTCAGTAGAATCGAATGGTCGTGTTGCGAAATTCATATCTCGACCCCTTTTTGGGTTATTACCCAAAAATGGGCAGTTTTGAGCAAAACTTTAAATCTAAATATCTCGAAAACGAAAAGAGATATCGACCTGCGGTTTCAAAATTTGGAATCAGCGCATTAAGAAGTATCTAAATACATAAAAATTAGATTTTTGAAAATTTTCAAGTTTTTATCTAAATATGGGGTATGTTGACTTTTGGGGCAATAATTCAAAAGTAGATAGAGATATAAAGTTGGTAGTAACATTATTTGATTGTAAATATCCAAGGAATCCAAATTTTTAAGAATAAACTCTCTATCTTATTTAGTTTTTGAGATACAGAGCCCTAAACTTAGACCTAATTCCAAAACTTCGTGTTGGATTGATATCTCGGAAACTTCATTTTCTCATAACTCCTCAACGGGTAGAAATATCTTCATTTTGACTGCAGCATCGCATTCCTTGGACTTTAAAATATAATTCACAATATTTTCATCCCTTAAAACTGTTTGGTATAAGATTCCGAAACGATTTTCTCGTGTGGTGTCATTTGGCAGTTACTTATTAATGCATAAAACTTGCTGAAATTTACAGGACATATATAAAATTAACTGAAAATCATTTATGTATACTTGAAACTAGTCAAAAATGTTTACTTTTTATTAAAAATATTTGATTGACTGCTGAAAAGTGTGGTTAAAAATCATGTACGTCTCAAAAACATCCGACCGGTTTACAGCGCCAAAACACTCAAACTATCATGAAACTATATTGCCGACGGTATTACATATGTTTTAAAATATCAATAATTATTAAATTATTGACGTATTTATGCTCTAATTATATCTAAAAACATGTTAAACTATTATTTAATCCTATAATAAAGAAATTTATTAATCTGCTTTACCGGCAGAGTCAAAATGTCAAAATATAGTTCGAGCATTTTGGCGCTGTAAACCAGCCGAATGTTTTTGAGACGTACATGATTTTTAACCACACTTTTCAGCTGTCGATCAAATATTTTCAATAAAAAATAAACATTTTTGACTAATTTTATGTATAAATAAATAATTTTCAATTAATTTTATCTACGTCCTGTAAATTTCAGCAAGTTTTATTCATTAATAAGAAAGTAATCTAACAAATACAATTCTTTCAGGTTGCAGTAGATTTGGAGGAAATTATCAGCTGATGCCACACGAGAAAATTGTTTCCTAATCTTATACCAAACAGTTTTAACGGATGAAAATATTGTGAATTATATTTTAAAGTCCAAGGAATGCGATTCTGTACTCGAAATGGGGATATTTTTACCCGTTGAGGAGTTATGAAGAAGAGAAAATGAAGTTTCCGAGATATCAACCCTTAGGGCCTGTAACTCTAAAACTATGGGGGGTAAGAAAGACCGCACAACTTTTATTAAACTAATTTCGATCCGTAGAACACGAATCCGATGTCAGATTTGCCCTACGGCCCTTTGTTATGCGAGATTCATTGTTATATTTCATGATATATTATGTCATTGAATTACGTAAGATCTATTCGTAATTTGACAATTTGGACGCCGGATTCGTAATTTTTGGGGTCGAATTAGGGGGATGCCGTGTCTAACTCAAAATATTTTTTCCCGATCGAAATTGAAAACCATGGACTAAAGCCTTGGGGTTTTTTTGGCAAAAAAAACTTTTTGACTCCGATTTGGTTCAAATTTGGTTTACGTATATTAGGGACAAAGGTCTAACGAATAGGGAAATCTGAGCCCATACGGGTTGATATTAGCGGAGTTATTCAACCCTAAAGTGGGTTATTGCAAATAATGGGAAAACTATAGACTTTAGACAAAAGTTTTATTAGGATTTTTTTGTTACAAATTAAATTCTAAACAACTATTATTCTATATATTTAACCCTAAACTTGTAATTGTTGATGAGGTCAATGACCTGTTGAAATGTAACAATGAAACTCACGTATTGTGTTATTATTATCTTATTTATTGTATTATTCTGTGTTCAATAAACGATTATTCCTGTGAAATTGTACATTTGTTCCTTTTTAAAATCCTTCCAGAAATCCTGAAATCCCAACGAGTTAGTGATGGTAAGTTTCAATAAATTTAAGCAATTTATCATTGAATATCTTGAAAAGTAATTGAGATAGCGACTTGGGGGATTATAAACCAATAAAAACAATAAATAACATGATTTACAACAAAAAAAAAAACACTTTAAAGTGTGGCATATTTACCCCCAAAACTCCAATTTGGAGCACCAAATCCAAATAAATTTTGGGTGATTCTTATATAACTTTTAATTCTCTACAACTTTTGTCATATACATTTTTTTCGTAAAGTTGATGGTTTAGCCGGAAATGACGTCATACCCAATAATGGGTAGAGACGCAATTTTACAATATCGATTTTTGAATTCTACGTATTTTTCTACATACATACCCAAAATATTGCTATATTTTGGTTAAAAATAAGGGCACTGTAATTGGCATACCCGGAACTGGGTGGACATACAAATTCCGCACCCAGAGTTTTGAAATCTACGTATTTTATTACATATTTATCCAAATTTTCGTTACTTAATATTTATAAACACAGGCGCTATGAATTTTTAAACATTTTGAATATGTCACATTTTAATCGGCTACTGAAATTCTCAGATTTCGTTATTCATATCTCGAAAACGGTAAGAGATAGCGAAAAAGTGTATAGGAACTTTTCGATTGCAAATTGAATTCTAGGGGGGGTATACATTTAACTTTTATTGATACGACGTACCAGTTCCGAGTTACGACGGTTTTTGTGGCTTTTTAGAGGTTTTCAGCCTCCACACCCTTAATTTGGGATTATATCGAAAAAAGTTTAATGTACGATCTACATAACTTAATATTCTCTACAAATTGGTTATATGATATTTTTTTGTAACATTGATAGTTTAGCCGGAAATGACGTCACACCCTAAAATGGGTGGAAATTCAAAGTTTGGATATCGATTTTCGGAATCTACGTATTTTTCTGCATATATACCCAAAATTTGGTTCCTTAATTATTAAAAATAAGAAATGTCCAACATTTCCCATGCCCAAAACTGGGTCTAATAGGTCAAACATGAAATATATTTTTAGTGTAACTTACATAACTTTTCGTGGTCTACAAATTAGGTCATATGAAATTTATTTTTAGAATTGATAGTTTAGCCGGAAATGACGTCACACCTTATACTGGGTAGAGATACAAAGTCAGCGTTAATTTCTTCGGAATCTACGTAATTTTCTGCATATATACCCAAAATTTTAATATTTAATAGTTATAAACAAAGGCCCTACGAATTTTTAAAGTTTGAATTTTTTGATTGGTCGTCCCTAATTGCTACCCCGTGATTGGCTGGAGGCGGAGCTACAGCAGCCAATTGCTTATTTTTTCATTGGCTGCCGCAGCTCCGCCATTTGAGGGTGGAGTTAGGGGGCGACCAATGAAAAAATTCAAACTTTAAAAAATCGTGGGGCCTTTGTTTATAACTATTAAATAACAAAATTTTGGGTACATATGCAGAAAATTACGTAGATTCCGATAAAAAATACGGTGACTTTGTATCTCTACCCAATATAAGGTGTGATGTCATTTCCGGCTAAACTATCAATTCTAAAAATAAAACTCATATGACCAAATTTGTAGAGCACCAAAAGTTATGTAGGATTCAACAAAAATATATTTCATATTTGACCTATTAGACCTAGTTTTGGGCATTGGAAACTTTGGACATTTCTTATTTTTAATAATTGAGAAACCAAATTTTGGGTATATATGCAGAAAACTACGTAGATTCCGAAAATCGATATCCAAACTTTGAATTTCCACCCATATTAGGGTGTGACGTCATTTTCGGCTAAACTATCAATGGTACAAAAAAATGTCATATAACCAATTTGTAGAGAATTTTAAGTTATGTAGATCGTATATTAAACTTTTTTCGATATAACCCCAAATTAAGGGTGTGGAGGCTGAAAACCCCTAAAAAGCCACAAAAACCGTCGTAACTCGGAACTGGTACGTCGTATCAATAAAAGTTAAATGTATACCCCCCCCCTAAAATTCGATTTGCAATCGAAAAGTTCCTATACACTTTTTCGCTATCTCTTACCGTTTTCGAGATATGAATTACGAAATTTGAAATTTTCAGTAGCCGATTAAAATGTGACATATTCAAAATGTTTAAAAATTCATAGCGTCTGTGTTTATAAATATTAAGTAACGAAAATTTGGGTATATACGTAATAAAATACGTAGATTTCAAAAAAAATGGGTGCGGATTTTTTTATCCACCCAATTTCGGGTATACTAATTACAGTGCCCTTATTTAGAATTATAATATAGCCATATTTTGGGAATGTATGTAGAAAAATACGTAAATTTCAAAAACCGATATTATAAAATTGCGTCTCCACCCATTATTGGGTATGATGTCATTTGCGGCTAAACTATCAACTTTACGATAAAAATTTTACATGACAAAAGTTGTAAAGAATTAAAAGTTATGTAAGAATCACTCAAAATTTATTTGGATATGGTGCACCAAATTGGAGTTTTCAGGGTAAATAAATATGTGGCACTTTAAAGTGTTTTTGTTGTAAATGGCGATATTTATTGGTTTATTTACAAAATAAACTATGTACACATGCAGAAAGAAGTGCGTTGAATCTAAAATTACAATCCCCAAGTCGCTATCTCAATTACTTTTCAAGATATTCAATGATAAATTGCTTAAAACTATTGAAACTTACCGTCATCAACTCGTTGGGATTTCAGGATTTCTGGAAGGATTTAAAAAGGAACAAATGTACAATTTCACAGGAATAATCGTTTATTGAACACAGGATAATACAATAAATAGGATAACAGCACAATAGACAATAAATACAACAATTGACACAGGATGTGAAGGATAAAATACGAGTTGTTGGACGGGACGGCGTGAAAACTATGTTTTTCCTACCTTGATAGCTTCAGGGCGCGATGTCTGTCATCTGTTCGGCTGTAGGGCCCCAATTCCCGGCGTTGTCTTCGGCCAATCGTCCGTTCAAGTTCAACAGGTCCAGATATATTAAGTCAAGCGATGTCTGTTTGTCTGTCTGTCCGTCCACTTGCAACAGGGCTTCATACAGCTGTCAACAACAATAAAAAACACTTGTAACAAACCAAATCACAAAATATATTCACGTACCGTTTACAAGATTTTCTCCAGCGATGTAACTTCATTTTCTCTTACTCATAACTCCTAAGACGGGTAAAAAATATCTACATTTCGGGTACAGAATCGCATTCCTTGGACTTTAAAATATAAATCACAACATTTTCACTCCTTAAAACTGTTTGGGTATAAGATTTGGAAACGATTTTCTTTTGTGGCATCCAGCTGATAATTTCCTCCAAATCTTCTGTAACCTTAAAACATGTTTTTGTTACATTACTCATTTATTAATGTTATAAAACTTACTGAAATTTATGGAGAATGTGTATAATTAAAATATATATTGTTAGTTTGTACTTAAAACATGCTAAATTTATTAAATATTATTGATTTGATAGGTATAACATACGGTATGACATCAGCGCTAAAATGCTCCAACTAATTTAATTATATATTCTAATTATTAATAATTTATGTATATGTATATTTAAATATTGTTTGAAACAATAGTTCTAATTAAATATTAGTTTAAAAGTTAATTTTACTATATAATAACTCCAATAGGTTAAAATATGCTTGTATTACAATTTGTCTAATAGATGGCACTGAAGGCTAAAGGTTGATTTACATATTATGCTAAAGCTTGATTTACACAATTTTTCTTTTACTATAAAAAACCTTTTTGACCATTTTTTTTATTTGTTTATTAAAAATATCTGCTGAAACATTAATTTTACAGAAAATATGCATAGGAGAAAAGTTGGTCAGCATGATATTCTCTATAAAATGGTATAAGAATGGTTTGCTTAAATATTTTTAAGATATTCAATGATAAATTGCTTATAAAACTATTGAAACTTACCGTCCACTAACTCGGTGGGATTTCAGGATTTCTGGAAGGATTTAAAAAGGGATAAATGTACAATTTCACAGGAATAATCGTTTATTGAACACAGGATAATACAATAATTAGGATAAAAGATAATACAATTGACACAGGTTGTGAAGGATAAAAACACGAGTTGTTGGACGGCGTGAAAACAACTTTTCCTACCTTGACAGCTTCAGGGCGCGATGTCTGTCCATCTGTTCGGTCCAGAATTAAGTCCAGCGAAGTCTACTTGCAACAAGGTTCCATACAGCTGTCAACAACAATAAAAAACACTTGTAACAAACGAAATCATAAATATATTCACGAACAGTTTCAAGATGTAACTTCATTTTCTCTTGCTCATAACTCCCTCAACGGTTAAAAATATCTTCAATTCGTGCACAAAAACAGATTCCTTGGAATTTTAAAACATAAATTCACTCATTTTCACGACTTAAAACTGTTTAATTATACGAATCGGAAAAGGATTTTCTCTTCTGGTGTCCGCTGAAAATTTCCTCCAATTCTTAAGTAACCTCAAAATAAGTTTTTCGTGGATTATGCACTTATTACTCCATAAAACCTTACCGAAACTTGTGTGGAATGTATGAAATTAAATATATAATCGTATTTTATACTTAAAACATGTTAAATTCACTAAAAAATAACTAAATACAAGCTGTAGAATTGGTATAACATTCGGTGTGACATTAGCGCTAAAATGCTTGAACTAATTTAATTGTATATTCTAATTATTAATATTTATACTTAAATATTATTTAAAACAATAGTTTTAAACGCTTAAACGTTATTTTTATTAATTTTACCTTATAATTATTCGTATAGGTTAGAATTTGCTTGTATTACAATTTGTCTAATAGATGGCACTGAAGGATAAAGGTTGATTTACATATTAGTATAAAGCTGCATTTACACTATTTTTCACTCGTTAATATATTTAAATACGTATAAAACCATTATTTAAACATATTAATACTTACGGCGTTGTATCTTTAACGGGATTTGAACTACGAAGGGCTAAACTCTTTAAAGACAAAATTAAAACATGTAGAATTTGGTGTATATATATAAAAAATAAAAATTCTTTTATTTGTATAACAAAATAAACAATGATTCATATAAAAAATAAACAATTTAATAATTGTTATTAAATAATTTTCCTTTTTCTCGGATTTTTTCTCTCGTGGTCATAATGCGTCTTAAATGGTATACGTAAATGTGTCGCTTATTTTTAATTTCTTTTGTATCCTTATTGATCAAGCGACCCATGACCTCTACCTAGCAACCAAAACAACACATAAACATTGTTATACTGTTTTATTTTATTTTAAACTTACGCGCGAACCGACTTTTGGTCTTAAAGGCACTTCAACAATATTCATAAAATGCATTTTTTCTGCTAAAACATTAGTGGCCTAAAAAACAAAAATTAAAGACGTTTTTCGACAAAATTCGAAAAACTTACAGTATTCAAAAAGTTATTTATTGAGACTTTATTTTGTTTTAAGAAAGCAGGGGTATCTAGATCAGCTTGGCGCAAAAAATCTTTTTTAGGTAGTAATGGTTTTTGTTTTGTTTTTTTTACTAGTTCTTCCAGTGCGTTACTATGGCGATGATCCTTGTTTGTTTTATCACTTATACATTTGATTGTTGCACTGCCATCTGTCACGTAGTATTTCAACATTTTTGACGAATTCTCCCAAAATTTGACAACAATGCCTTCAATAATAACATCTGTAAATTCCACGTTGTCATGGCAAAACAAAGGACGGCTATAGTTGCATAAAAACAAGTTAATAATATCGATTTTTACGACTTTTTTTAGTCCGATTTCTTTTCTCATGATTTCATCTACAGTGATTTTATTCAACTTTTTTGTTAAACAAGGGATTTCGTTGTCTTTTGACATGTCAAACAAATACATGTCGCCTGTTGTTTTTGACAACGCAATTTGTTTTTCCTGAACGTTTGTTGTGTTGACAGTTGTTTCTTCTGTTTGTTGACCGTTGCTAGGGTTATTATCGTCTTGCCGGCTTGTTGATGGTTTCTGATAGTCAACTATTACTCGATGGTGCGTTGTTTTCAATCTTTTGGCGGGATTTTCAAATTCGTTTTTATCTGTTTCGGATATTTTGCGTTTTTTTTTCAATTTCTGCGTATTTTTTTTCCATTTTAGACCAAATTTCTGGGTCGGTATTATTATAACGGTCTGATATAAATAATAAATCAGATGTTTTGTAATTTTTTTCAGAAATTGTCGAAGGATTTTCGGCATTTATGTTGAAAAATGAAACGATATCAGCTATTTTAATTTGACTTTTTAAAATTCGAGTTTGTGTTTCCAACTGTTTTTGCAATTTTTCTAGTTTTTCTTTACTTTCGTTTTCTTTTTGAATCGAATATTTATAATATTTAATGTCTTTTTTGACTTTATTATGTTGAAAGGCTAAATTAATTGCATTTTGTCGATGATCGACAATGTTTTTTAGTTTTTTTTTCATTAAAATAATTTGGGCGGTTAAATGATTGACCAAAATTTTTGTTTTTAGTTCTTCTGTTAAAACAAAATTAGATTTTTCAACGACGTTGTCTTGACTGGAAGGCCCTGGAATTAATAAATTTAAAAGAAATATTACATTAGTTTCAGTATTTTTTGTAAAATTTGCGGATTTTTCAGACTTACTTTCTATTGCAGATTGGTCCTTTTTGCTCTGAGTTATCGCTACTTTAGGTTCTTTTACAGCAGTCATTTGGCTAGAAGGGCCTGATCCTAATAAATTTGAAAGAATTGTGACATTAGTTTCTGTAATTTTTGCAAAATTTACGAATTTTTTCAGACTTACTTTCTATTGCAGATTGGTCGTTTTTGTTCTGAGTTATCGCTACTTTAGGTTCTTTTACAGCAGACATTTTACTAGAAGGGCCTGATCCTAATAAATTTGAAAGAATTGTGACATTAGTTTCTATATTTTTTGCAAAATTTACGAATTTTTTCAGACTTACTTTCTAGTAAACTTTGGTCTTTTTTGCGTTCAATTATCGCCATTTTTAGTTCTTTTACAGGAGTTACTTTACTAGAAGACCCGGGTCCTAACAAATTTGAAAGAATTGTGGCATTATTTTCTGTAATTTTTGCAAAATTTACGATTTTTTTCAGACTTACTTTCTAGTAAACTTTGGTCTTTTTTGCCCTGAATTATCGCCATTTTTGATTCTTTTACAGCACATATTTCACTAGAAGACCCGGGTCCTAATAAATTTAAAAGAATTATGACATTAGTTTCTGCAATTTTTGGAAAATTTACGAATTTTTTCAGACTTACTTTCTAGCAAACTTTGGTCGTTCTTGCCGTGATTTATCGCTATTTCAGCATGGTTTACAATCAGTCTTTGTCTGGAAAGGTCTGGTACAAATATCTCTGAAAGAATTGTAATTTTTGTAAAATTTACGGATTTTTTCAGACTTACTTTGTTTTGTACTTTGGCTGTTTTTGCCCTGAAGTATCGTCTTTTTAGGTCGTTTTATAATCATTGTATTACTAGAATGGTCTGGTTCTGCTATATTTGAAAGAATAGTATCACTACTTTCTGTATTTTTTGTCAAGTTTTCAGATTTTCTTAACTTTCTTTCTTCCAGCCATTTTATCTTCTTTTCCGCTTTTTCAGCCAATTTTTTTAACGAATGGAATTCAGGATTATATTGGCAAACAAATGTGTACTTATAACCAGGCTCTGAAATGAAAATTGTAAATAAAGTTGTGTTTTATGTGAAATAAATTGTATTTTTTACTAAGTATAATAGGTTTTTTTATTTGCTCCTCTTCTGTATCACTAATGACTATCACATCTTCTTTGGGAATTTCTTGCTCATCTTCAGCGTCCGAAGATTCGCTGCTAATTATTATTGGGTCTAAAATAAAAACATACATTTTACATTTGTTTACATTTTTTATATATATTAGTACAAATAAAGTTTTTAAAGTATAAAAATATTAATATTTATTGGTTTTTACAGCTTTTCTATAAGTTACAAGCTGTACAATTATGTAAAAACAGAGAATTTTACAAAAAACATAAGCAAAAATTACGACGTAAAAGACGAGTGTTGTGATCAAAACTACTTGTTTATATGTTTTTAACGTGTAATTTGCATGTAATGTTATACAAATACTAATATTTATTCGTTTTTACATCTTTTCTATAAGTTTCAAGCTGTAAAATTATGTAAAAACAGAGAATTTTACAAAAAACATAAGCAAAATCGGGTCGTAATAGACAAGTGTTGTGATCAAAACTATTTGTTTATATGATTTTAACGTGTAATTTGCATGTAATGTTATACAAATATTAATATTTATTCGTTTTTACATCTTTTCTATAAGTTTCAAGCTGTAAAATGATTTAAAAACAGAGAATTTTGTACAAAAACCTGAAGAAAAATTATGAAGCCTTATGCAAGTTCTGTGTTTAAAGTAACTTTTTTAATATTATTTATGATTGTAGTGTGTAATTTATAATAAAAATAGAATATTTACCCATATCACAGTTTGAAATATTTAATACTATTTTGTAAACTATAACTAATTAGACCTAGAGAGTACTTTTACGCAAATGAGTCACATCTTAAACAAGGTTAGGTGAACACTTTGGCGCCAAAACTACGCGGGAAAATCTAGTGACTTTTCTTTACTACAAGTTGCCGCCTTTGGACTGCATTGACAAAATGGCGACGTCAATTTTCTAGAACAGTTTGCGTCGTTTGCCATATAGTTGAATATTTTGAGCTTTATTGAGCTTATAAACTTTAAAACACACATTCATGTTTAAAAAGTGCATGTTTACAAACAATTCAGTGTATAAAACATGTTAATAGACAACCCAGAAGCTTTTAAAAGCTGGCTCACGTCGGTTTTGGAACCATTGTGAGGATTCTACGATGTTGTACAACCAAAATATGGTTTAATTTTGTGGTTTCATGTGTTTTAGGTGTGATGCGGACCCCGAAGCATTAGCTAAGTACGTTTTCGCGTTAGTTAAAAAGGATAAATCTGTAGAAACTTTGCGTCAAGGTATGTTGGAACAACTAGACGTTTTTTTACAACACGAGACAAAACCATTCGTTGAACTCTTGTTCAAAACGATAGAAACACAAGATTATCTATTAATACCGAACACTAATCCTCCAAATCCTAATGTACCTGTAAAAAACACCCCGGATTTAATTGTAAAAGACATAAAACCAATAATCCCAGTATCAACTCTTCCAAATTTATCCGAGACTATAAACGGTTCAAAAACAAAGCCCGAAAAAGAAGAAAGACGGCGTCGTAGGTCCCGCAGCCGGTCGTGGGACCGCCAAAAGCGTTCCAAATCCCGGGAACGGGACCGCGGCGAGCGCTCGCCCCGCCGGGGGCGAAGCTGGAGGAACAAATCGCCCCCGAGTCGAAGATATCGACGCTCGCGTTCCGGGAGCCCTCCGTTGAGACAACGCTCTCGTAGCCGCTCTCCCAGGCATTATCGGGGGGCCCAACGCACGTATAGGAATAGGAGCCCCCCTAGGAGTGTCTCTCGGAGCCCTAGTCGCAGCCAGGAGAGAAAGGATAAGCGGGAAAAGGACGTTAAAGATGAAAATTCTGGAGCAGGTTAGAAAATTTTTTCACATTGATTTTTTTTCAGTTTTTGTGATATTTTGTGTGTAATTTGTGCTAAAAATTAATCAAAACGTGTTAATTTATGTTTATTTTAATAAATTAGTGGAAAATTTTATCAAAATATGTGTAAAACTACAATAAAACTAACCTCAATTTATGTGTTTGAATCCGGGTAATTTTTCGCATTTTTATTGTATTTAACCACTAAATTTGTGCATAAAACTATATAAAACTAATTAATAATTAATTTTTAAATATGTTTTAATAATTTTTAACAAGTATTAACCTTTATTTAGGTGTGAAAACTTTAAAAAACTTTACATATTTTTCGTATTGAAACCCGAGTATTTTCTGCCATTTTTTTGTTAATTTAACCGCTTTTAAACTATAGATTTGTGCTTAATATTAACAAATAGTAATCCTAGTACACCCTAAACCCAAAATAAGGTGTGACAATTAAAATTTTCTTGTGTTTTTACAATTTTTTGATACACTTTGTAAATTTTAGCTACACCTACTCAGGATTCGAACCACGGCGACACAGACATGCGTCTAACATCAACAACACAATCAATTCAGTCCGTAGTACAAGCTTCAGGCCTAAATCAAGCCAATTTGGTTACACAACACAGTCAAAATTTCAAAAAACGTTGTCGCGATTTTGACGAAAAAGGTTATTGTATGAAAGGCGAATTATGCCCTTATGACCACGGTTTAGACCCTGTAGTTTTAGAGGACAGCGCTTTAACCACCGTTCTACAATTCGGCGGCGAGACAAACCCATTAAACCCACCAATAAACCCAAATTTTAAACCCATTGTTGAGTATAACCCGTCAGCGCCGAGTATGTGGCAAAAAAACAGTTTCCGCCCAAAAATGGGTATAATGGGTATTGGCAACGCGAGATTCCCGAACCCTAATATACCCGGAAGTGGGTTTTTCCAGCGCGAACTCATACCAGTTCCGGTTAGCGATCTACAAACAAATAAACGCAAAATTGACAAAACTGATTTCGATGTTCAAAATTCGCGCAAAAAATTTGATTTTAATCGTTTAGGGCCTAAAAGAAATTCACAAAATTGTAGTTTAGAACTGAAAAAAATCCCTAAAGGTCTTAATAATATAACACACTTAAATAATCACTTCTCAAAATTTGGAAAAATTGTCAATATACAAGTCAACTACAACAATGATTTAGAATCGGCCCTTATAACATTTTCCTGCCATTCTGAAGCAAATTCCGCGTACAAATCCACAGAAGCTGTCCTCAACAACCGTTTCATAAAAGTCTTTTGGCATTCGAACCTACAAACCGATCAAAAAATGTCCGAAAACGATCCACCGAACATAGAAAATTCCATACGTGATAACCAAAAATCATCAGTCAAAGATCGCCTCGGAAAAGTCGAAATCGCCTCAACAGAGCCTCAAAAACACGAAAAAAATACGGAAAAACATAAATTGATTGCGAAAAACCAAGAAATTTTACTTGAAAAGGAAAAATTAAAGAGAAAACAACTCGAAAAGCGAAAAGAAGCGATTAAGATCACTCAAGATTTACGCAAGAGAAAACAAGAGCTGTTGGAAAAACAGTTGGCGCAACAAAAGCTGCTCATTGAAAAATTGGAAAAAGGTATGTAACAATTTTATGTTGAATAATCTTCAAAAAAACATATTTTAAATTCACCGCAAATTTTATGAAATTTTTGTCGGCAACTGACGCGTCAGACGCCGACAAAAAAATCAGCAAATTTACGCTGAAGTTATTTGCTATATATCTCGAACTCGGTTACAAATATCGACTTAATTCTTTCAGATTTGAACTCAGCCATGTTTCTTTATCATATGTACTTAATTTTATAAATTTTGGTTGATTGGTTTAAAAATTATTTAAAAAATTGTAAATTTTGAACGAAAAAATTTATATTTTTGTTAATAACTCATAAGCCACTCAACAGTTATGAATGAAATTTGGTATAAACATGCACAATACCTCCCTAAATAATAATTTATATCCAAAATATTTCCACCGGAAGTGGTTTTTGAATTAATGAACAATTATATTTGATGTTATCAAAACTACTTTCCGCGGTGGTCCTGTACCTTTTATTCAATAACTCTTGAACCAATCAATAGAAATTAATAAAATTTGGGTTATATATCAAAGAAACATGGCTGAGTTCGAATTTGAAGGAATTTTGACCGTATCTTTAACCGTGTCCGAGTTATTCGACTTTAAACCCAAATATTTAATATTTTTCTAGCTCCAATTGGTCCTCAACGCGATTTATTGAAAACAACAATAAAAACCGTTCAAGAATCAATAGAAAACATACGAAAAGACATTTCCCCTTTGGTTTCCCCCCAAAATGTGGCTAATGTCCCCCCTAAGCTCCCCAAAACAAAGGAAGACGCACAGAGAGAACTCTTGGACACGGAATTAGATTTAATGACGAGACAAGCTGAAGGATTGGACACTAGCGCCTTGCAGCGGCGTTTGGCCGAACTAAGAGCAACCGCCCTCAGTTTATCATCCCCCCAAAAACAAAACAAGCGCCACAAATGGGGGGAAAACATAAAAAACTGGCGGGAAAATTTAAATTTCCCAAAAAAACCACTCGACAAAAAAATGGTCTCAAGTGGTGTTTTCACCACTTTTGGGGGGAAATTGGGAGGCAATCTACTAAACTTGGACCGACGACCAACCGGTATCCTCGTTTCCGGTTTTGAATTGGACGAATTAACATCCGTTGTGACACATTTCGCCAACTTTGGGGAAATAAAACAATTCATCCCGAACAATTCGATACCGTCAGTTGTTTTGATTTATAAACAAAGGAAGGAAGCGGAAATGGCTCTCGCGCAGGGGAGGAACTTCCGCGACCGTGTTTTGTCTGTGACATGGGTGAAAACAACTGGACTGCCGAGTGCACCACAGCCGGCCGTGAAACCGATCGGAGGAGTGGAGAGTGCACCACCCGTTAGTCAAGATAAAGAGGCTGATGTGGAGAAGGCCCCACTCGCCCAGGTGGTGACTGCGCCACCCACCAGGGACACAATAACAACAGATGAAAGTGGCCGAGAGAATGGCAGCAGCGATGTTAAAGTGGTGAAGGAACCACTTCATCATAGCAGCGCTGTAGACAATGAGAATGATGATGAGGAGGTGGGTAGGGAACCACCCGAGGCAGATGTGGACAAAGTGGAGAAGGAACCACTTGGGGAAAGTGGTGCCGATGTCAAGGAGGATCAATTGTTATTAGAAGGCGATGATGAGGTGAGTAAAACAATTGAAAATTGTCTTTTTTTTGAGAAAAATTCGACTATGTTTTGTTTATAAAAAAAACAAATGAACATCGACTGTCTTTTGTTTCGATTAAAAAAAAAAAAAAACAATTGACAATCGACTGTCTTTTGTTCCGGAAAAAAAAAACAATTGACAATCGATTGTCTTTTGTTTTGATAAAAAAACAATTGACAGTCGACTGTCTTTTGTTTCGTTAAAAAAACAATTGACAATCTACTGTCTTATTTTTTGTTTGTGAATAAATGAACTAATCTTTTTTTTTGTGTCTGTGTGTCTGTCTGTCTGTCCGTGGCCTAAAAAACAAAAGAATGTATTGAGCGTGGCTGAGTATACGGAGGAGGCGTTACTGCAGGACGATGAAGAGGAGGAGGAAACAGAAGAGGATCGCTCATGGAGGCGATAAAAACAATTGCAAATCATCCCTTTATTACTTGTAGTGTTTTAGGTTTTTCTTTTTTTTTTTTGTTTAGTTTGTTGTTTGAAACAAATGCTTAGTTTGTAAGTCTTGTGTGGTTTTAAAACTAAAAAAAAAAAAATAACAATTACTGTATAGAAAATATAATTCTATATCTTAAACAAACAAATATTTATAAAAACTTTGTATATTTCAATGAATTTGTGAGGCCCCAAAACAATTAACAAATAATTAGTAATTGTTGCATATAATAATATAATAATAATATATTTTTAATTGTTAACGGGCACTTAAATGATATTTTGTATATCTATCTGTAAAGATAAAAAATGTATTGTACAAAATTCAATGAAAAAAACAAAAGGTAGTGTCTCGAAAACAATGAAAAAAAAAAGAACGATCAAAAAATATGAAAACCGGCACAAAAAACAATAGAGCAAAAAAAAATAATAATTAAACAACATGAAAACAATGCAATAGTAATAATAATTAAAACAATAAACAAAGCCGGCTATGCAAATAATTGAAAAAAAAAACGAAAAGAGACACAAAAAAATTAAAACAATCACGAAAAGAATTTTCAATCTCAAATATGTAAAAAAAAAAGAAAAAACTCAACAATCAGCCGTTGTTAAGGAAAGTTTTAATTATTATCAACAATCCATAATTTGCTAATACTTTTTCATATGTTTCAGATTCCACCAACCAACAATTCCGTCCCAAAACTGTAATATTCAATAAAAAAAAAAAGAACTTGTATTAATATTTGTCTCATTTAAATTTCCCTCCAAATTATTACACGTTAAATAAACCAATAGGAAAGCTCAATAAAAGTGACGTCATTTTCCACTGAACAAAAACTTGTGCCTAACTTCACAGTAAACATATTGCTTGTCATCAAAAATTGCAATAATTTTATTACAAAAATGGCTTCTGTAAGTGTTTCTCCGCAAAATGTTCAAGATTTTCTGTCTAAAAGTCAGAAAGAATGTCCTAAAGAACTAGCCAGTGAATGGACAGAGCTTGAAGAGCTGTACAACAAACGGTACGTACAAAAATATCAATAATTTTAAGGTTACCTATTACATTTATACATTTTTTAAATAGATTATGGCATCAGTTGACATTACATTTACAAAATTTCGTCAAACATCCTTATTTACAACAAAACGATAAGTTATTAACTCTTTACAACAATTTTATCCAGAGTTTTGAGAATAAAATCAATCCGTTAAGTTTAGTCGAGATTTTGAGTCACGTAGTCGAACAATATAAAAACAAAAAAGACGCTGTTGAATTTATTGAAAAAGTTGCAACTAAAGTAAAGCTGAATTCGGACGCATATAATTTGTGCAAAGTTTTAGCCGGACAAATTTATTTAGAAAAATTGAGCGATTTAGACAATACAAAGAAAATTATTGAAGAGATTGAAGGAATTTTAGATAATGGCGACTCTGTCACTTCTGTTCACGGTAAATTTTATTTATTAGCATCGCAATATTATCGAATTCAAGGCGATCATAGTCAATATTATCGAACGGCGCTCAAATATTTAGGATGCATCGATTTAGAATCACTTACTCTTGACGTAAAAGTTCAACACGCATTTTTTCTTGGTCTAGCTGCCCTATTAGGCGACGGAATTTATAATTTAGGCGAATTATTAGCCCATCCAATCTTAGAAACTTTAAAACCAACCGATAATTCATGGCTTGTCGATTTATTATACGCGTTTAACACCGGCGATATCCACAAATTTGAGCAAATGAAACCAAAATGGTCAAAAATCGCCGACCTAGCCGCTCAAGAATTATTTTTACGCCAAAAAATATCCCTATTATGTTTAATGGAGATGTCTTTCAAAAGATCCAGTCATAATCGCCAATTAACATTCGATGAAATCGCGCGCGAAACAAAATTGCCAGTAAACGAGATAGAATTACTCGTAATGAAGGCCCTAGCGCAAGAATTGGTCAAAGGGCATATAGATCAGGTCTCAAACACTGTAAATATTACTTGGGTGCAACCTAGGGTCTTGGATAGGGCACAAATTGCGGCCATGGTGCAAAGACTGGATGTATGGTGCAAACATGTCTCGTCGATGGAAATTCTTCTTGAAAATAAAGCTTCAGAGATACTTACGTTGTAATAATTATTTAATAAACTGTTATTTGTAATAATAAATATGTAAACTTCAATAAAATGTGTGTTTTCAATCAAAAAAATATGTTTATTTATGACATAACCTAACTTATAAAACTTTGTATATTTATTTATGTAAATACAGGTCCTTAACTATTTAACAAGTAATAATATAACAAAGTAAGTATTATTTTTGAAATATATAATGTTTATTTTATACATAAATAACTTTAAAACATTTAAAATTCGTTTTAAAACCACTTAAAAATTGCACTACAAAAACATGAATTTTCTTTTACTCACGAATATTATACGACTGAAAATACACCCAAATAAACATTAAAAACATATTCTATAGGGTTTAATCTATATTTAACAACAATTTCACGCCTTAAAACCATTTCAAACAAATAATATTTGCATATTTCTAACCTGATTTCTCGTTGCAATTTTCCTCCATATCTTCTGAAAAACTTAAACTTTTATTATGTACAAAATCCGGCTGAAACTTACAGGAAACACTTAAAACTAACTAGAAATTATTTATACAAACTCAAAACTTGTCTAAAATGTTTATTTATTAAGAAAAATACCTATTTGACAGCTAAAATGTACTACCCAACCTGCATAACATTCGGTATGACATCAGCGCCAAAATGCTCGAACTTTGTATGACTCAATTAACTGTGTCGGTACAGCAGTTTAAAATAGAGTTATTTCTATGTTTTATTATTAATTTATTGAATAATTTATGCTCTAAATATACTTAAAAATGTATTAAATTAGTTATTTATTAAATTTTATTAAACTGTAGTACCGACTTAGTTAATTGATTCATACATAGTTCGAGCATTTTGGCGCTGATGTCATGCCCGATGTTATGCAGGTTGGGTAGTACATTTTAACCACAAATTGAAGTGTCAAACTAATATTTTCATTAAAAAGTAAACGTTTTAGACTAATTTTGAATATGTACAACTATTTTTTAGTTAGTTTTAAGCATTTCCTGTAAGTTTCAACTAAATTCATCGAGAAATAAAAGTTTGGTGTTTTGTTATGACAACCGTACAATTCAAACATAAATTTATTACAATTATTTGTAATTAATATTTTAAAAATGAGATATTACATATTACAAGTAAGTTTAATGTATATATCATGTAAAAAACTTAAGTTTACACTTTGACGAACTTGTAAAACAGTTTTACAATAAAATATACCAAACAATACATGTATTTTTATTTATTTAAACAAGTTACATTACAGCATTTTTCGTGTTACAGCCAATATATAGTATTTTTAAGCCTTAATATACCTTTTACAAGTGTAATACATATTGAAACTTACAAATAAATGTTTTTAGGAAGACTAATAAGCAACAAAACAAGTTTCAAGAGTATGCAAATATCTTAAAAGATAAAATAAGTTTAGTTTTATACAAATTACCAAAGGTTACGCATCTTAAAAATGTTCTGACAAAATTTTGACTGAGTTTTAAGGTGTTTTATATACAAAAGTAAGTACGGCATACATTATTCTTTAATTTTAATAACAAATAATTAGTTAAACATTAATAATATTTGCAAAAACTTAACTTTGATGATGATGATTACAACAATAGAAAAATTTATAAAAAGTTTGAACCCAGTTTACAACCCTTAGTAACCAATTATTTAATCACTTTTAAATGTTTATTTATGTATTCGACCCTGTAGATTTCAAATCTGCAAGAATTTTTGTGATATCCTTAACGGTAGAGTGGTTTGCACCCTTTTTATCCCGTTATGTTTTGGGGTTAAATTCGCCAAAAATCAAACCAAGTTTTCTATATATTTTAAATGGTATTTAACCACTGTACACATGTTTATATATGGTTTTAACCCTATAGAATTCAAATCTGAAGGAATTGAGCATATATTTTTAACCGTAACCGAGATATTGAACCATTTTTGACATAATTTTTTGCAAAATTTTTTTGAGGTTTTTTTCAAAGTTTAACGACTTTTTGACTGTAATTTGATACAATTTAACTATTTCTTAATGAAAAATGATTAAAATACAATATCTTAATTACTATTTGAGGAGGGACTTTACTTAATTTTCAATGAAATTCTCTGATAATGTAAAGAAACTTTTTCCAAGAATCCGCTTAAATTTTGGGTTTCCCACTAATTAATTATGTATATTAGTAAATAAAATAAATGATTTTCTTATTTTAAGTCATGTAAGGATCAAGGACAGTTCTGATATCATCAATTTTTTATTTTTGTTTTGATTTTACAAGGCTAAATAATTGAAAATTTCACACACAAAAAAACTCGTTTAATTTTTGCATACAAAAAAATTTACAGTAACCAATCACAAAAAATGCATTAAAGACTATTATTAATTTAAAAAAATATCAAAAACGTTATAATAATTATAGAAAACACAAAAAAACTACGTCAAAAAAATATCGAAAAAGTTGTTGAACTTTGAGGCCCTGTATCTCGAACACGGTTAAAGATAGGGTTAAAATTCTTCCAGATTCGGATTCAGGAGAGTTTAAACTATAAGACTACATATTCTTATTATTAACTTATGAGTGGCACAAATTTTATTTAAAAATTACTAAATATTGATCCCAATTTTTTCATATTTTTTTTGATAACTCATAAACCACTCAACTGTTATTAATAAAAATTGGAGTACATATGTAGTAAACCACTCTAAATAATAATATATTAACAATATATTTTTGCCGGAAGTAGTTTTTGAATTATTGGAAAAAAATAGTTGATGTTATCAAAACTACTTTCCGCAAGCAGCGCTAATTTTACAACAATGCCATTTTTCATATAATTGTTAATAACTCTGTTACCGTTAAAGATATCAGATTGATTGTTGCGGCAATCGAAAGAAGAAGGTTTGAAGTATATTTACACATAATTTTATTAAAATCTAAAAATTATTAAGGCCCTAATTTTAATGTTATTTCAGAATGACGACAAATTTTTTTTACATCATTTTTCTATCTTTATTTTCACTATGTTTTGGACAAAATTTTCAAAGTCCATGTCCAGATCTATTCTCCTATGATCCAGAAGGAATTCTGGACAATAAATGGTCTGGAACAATAAATATTAATCCGGAAAATGAATATTCTGGACTTTGGGTTCGGGTAATTTTTAACAAACCAGTTTTGGAATTAAGTGTAAGTTTAGAGCTATGTATCTCTGAAACTAAATGAGATAAAGAGTTAATTCTTGAAAATTTGGATTCCTCAGACATTTTTGAGTATATAAACCAGATTTTATTATTAACCGTTTTGTGGTTCAGGAATAAATATAAAAAAAGTAAAAAATGGCGACTTGAAAATTTTTTTGGATACATATTTACATTTTTTTTGATTATTCAAAAACTATTAAATATATTTTGATAAAAATTGGTATACATAGTCAAAAATGTATGAGGAATCCGAATATCACACTTTCAAGCGTATATTTTAACTGTGTATGTGGTTTTTTAGACCATTTTTGGCGAAGTTGTTAAACGAGAAAACAACGAATATCTCATTAAAAAACCCAAACAGATATTTTCAACAGGACAATTAGTACAAATAAAAATTACAGTTACATTTGACACAAGTTTTTCAGCACCTGAAATCACAGGTTTCAGGGTAAATGGACGAGTTATTTGCCCCCAAAATGGGGTAACGCAACAGGCTAATTCAAATAATAATTTGGTTTCGCCCTGTCCCACATATTTCAGGTAAATATATATTTCAGTAATTTATATAATTTTCAGACACTTATAAACAAATTTCAGGTGAAAAAAAATGTTAAAATGTGTATTTTTCAGATATGATTTATCTAGTACTGAAACTGATAAATGGTACGGCCAAATAGACCTTAAAAGTGACCGTGAGTTGAGTGGTGTTTGGTTAAGAATTATTTTAGACCGTCCAAGCATTCAATTAGGGGTAAGAACCAATTTACAGTTAAAATATATCACTTTTTGGTACAAAAATGCTTGTATCTCGGACACGGTTAAATATATGTTAAAAATTCCTTCAAATATAAACTCAGCGATGTTTATTTGATATATATTCATAATTTTATTTATAACTGTTGAGCGGTTCAAGAAATATTTAAGAAAAACTAAAAAAATTGTTGATCATATTTTATAAATATTTGAATAAATTATGAACCACTCATAAGTTAACAATAAAAATTTGTATACATAGTAAAAAAAGTGTGAGGATTATGATTTCTCTAGTTTTAAGGGTGTATCTCTACCCATTTTTGGGTAAAAATGCCCCAAAGTCAACATATTCATTTTAATCAATACTATTGATTTTTTTATATTTAGAATTGGTTTGGAGAAGTAACAACGGATGATAATAAAGAATATTTAATAAAAAATCGTCAAACTAAATTAAAACCTGGAGAAAACGTCCCCGTAAGGTTTTTTGTAAAATATAACCTAAACGAACCCATTCCAAAATTAGAGCGATTTAGATTAAACGCAATCGATTTATGCCCAGAAAATGACAGTACATTATCTAATCTTCCTCCTAGACTGCAAACAACAACACAAAAGTACGTATAAATACCTTGAAACAACAACCAAACTCAAATAATAATAGCCGTTTTTCTTCAGAAATTTCAATAGCCCAAATTGGGTCAGACCCGACTTAGGGCCCAAACCAGACGAGACCATTTTCGGAAGTGACTTCGATCCACAGTCTAGGCCTGTATTTTTACCAAGCAGTAAGTATTTATTAAAATATTAACAGAAAGTCCACAAAATGATCTCGACGATGAAACATCATTTTCTCTTGTTTATAACTCCTCAACGGTTACAAATATCTTCAATTCATGCCCAAAATCGCATTCCCTGATGTTTAAAATATAAATATAGTTATTTCCACCACTTAAAACTGTTTAGTATAAAAATAGGAAAAAATTTTCTCTTGTGGCGTGCGTTGAAAATTTCCTCCAATTCTGTTGTAACCTCAAGACAGTTTTTACTAGATTATTTACTTATTACAAGATAAAAGCTAACGAAATTTGTGTAGAATACATAAAATTAAATGTATAATCTTATTTTATACATAAATCAAGCTAATTTTATTAAAAATATTTGTTTGACAACTTGAAAATTAGGTCAAATATACTATTCAACCTGCATAACATTCGGTTTGACATCAGCGCCAAAATGCTCGAACTATGTACGACTCAATTAACTGTGTCGGTACGGCAGTTTAACAAAGTGTTATTTGCATGTATTAATATCAATAATTTTTAATTTATTGAACTATTTATGCTCTAAATATAATTAAAAATGTATTAAATCATTTATTTAATAGATTTTATTAAACTGCTGTACCGACACAGTTAATTGATTCATACATAGTTCGAGCATTTTGGCGCTGATGCCATACGCAATGTTATGCAGGTTGGACAGTACATTTTAACCTTAAATTTAACTATCAAACTAATATTTTTATAAAATAATAAACATTTTAGACATATTTTGACTATATATGAATGATTTTCAGTTAATTTTAAGTGTTTCCTGTAAGTATCGTTTAAATGTTTTGGAAGAATCGCCCAAGATTTGGAACAGTCTCCCATGTTAAAAATTGTTAAATATATCTTGTTTTAAGTAATTGTAAGGGCTGTAAATGTTGTTATTTATATTTTAAACCCTGTAGAACACGGTTTTAATATTAGTTTTGCTGTATTTCAACCAGTAAATAAGTTATGAGCATCAGAAAACACATGTTTTTTTCAGCTCAAATATCGTAACTTTTGCCTTATTTTCTTGTCGTTTTTAGAGGATTCTCAGCCAAATTATCAATGTGGAGTTGTAGCAGCCCAACCTAGACCCTTAATAACGCACGGGGTCCCAACTTTAGAGGGGCAGTTCCCTTGGCATGCCGCTTTATACTATCCAAAAGGAATCGACTTACAATACATTTGTGGGGCTTCGCTAATCACTTTAAGACACGTGATAACTGCTGCACATTGTGTTACGAAGAAATCTACGAATGATCCGGTACAAAACGATGATATTGAAGTATATTTAGGGAAGCACCATCTTAGAAAATTTAGCGGGAAGAGTATACAAAATGCACAGGTAAGAAACGAAATTTTAACAAGTTAAAAATGTTTTAAATTGTTCCTAACTTACATAAAATTATTCAAAAAAGTCTGAAAATGTTCTAAATTGTTCCTAAGGGACTGAAAATTGTTTAAAATTGCCTGAAAGTTATTCATCTCTACCTACTTTTGAATTATTGCCCCAAAAGTCAATATATCCCACATTTAGATAAAAATTTTCAAAAATCTAATTTTTATGTATTTAGATACTTTTCAATGCGCTGATTCCAAATTTTGAAACCGCAGGTCGATATCTCTTTTCGTTCTCGAGATATTTAGGTTTAAAGTTTTGCTCAAAACTGCCCATTTTTGGGTAATAACCCAAAAATGGGTCGAGATACGAATTTGGCGACAACACCATTCGATTCTACGGGCAAAGTTACATAAGTGTACCAATTTTCATAAATTTTCAACACGGCATACAGTCTCTAAAGCAAAATAACTGAAAATGGCCAAAATCTGAAAAAATCCTAAGGGGTACCCCTTAGGATTTTTTCAGATTTTGGCCATTTTCAAACTTTTATTCATAAACAATGAACCGGTTGGACAAAAATTATGAAAATTGGTACACTTATGTAATTTTGCCAGTAGAATCGAATGGTGTTGTCGCCAAATTCATATCTCGACCCATTTTTGGGTTATTACCCAAAAATGGTCCGTTTTGAGCAAAACTTTAAATCTAAATATCTCGAGAACGAAAAGAGATATCGACCTGCGGTTTCAAAATTTGGAATCAGCGCATTGAGAAGTATCTAGATACATAAAAATTAGATTTTTGAAAATTTTCAAGTTTTTATCTAAATGTGGGGTATGTTGACTTTTGGGGCAATAATTCAAAAGTAGGTAGAGATATAAACATTATTTGATTGTAACGGATTATTTCTTATATATTTATCTCTAAATGTATAGAAGATATAATAAAAATGTTCAATGTATTGGACAGAAAATCCTATGATTAGTAAACAAATTTATTCAGAACTGTCTGAAACTTTCAAAAATTGTTCTTAAATGCCTGAAATATATTTATTTCGTTTCAGGTGGCTGAAATAAACGTTCATCCTGAATATAATTATAGATATTACGCTAATGACATATCTGTATTAAAATTGTTATCTAACGTAGATTATACAGATTTTGTAAGGCCCGTTTGTCTATGGAAAAACAATATAGATATAGATTCTATTATAGATAAACCTGGAATAGTCGTCGGATGGGGGTAAGTGCCACTTTTCTACAAAATTAACCAAAATAAAATTGTCCATTTTTTTCTTGCCCATAAATAATTTATTGTTGAAAATACATCAAAATTAATATGAAATTCGTGTTCTACGGACTTTAAAATATAAATATAGTAATTTTTACAACTTAAAACTAATATAAGAATCGGAAAAGATTTTCTTTTGTGGCGTACAATGAAAATTTCATTCAATTTTGCTATAACCTCAAAAAAGTTTTTCACTGATTATTCACTTATTATTGTATAAAACTCAACGAAATTTATGTGGAACGAATAAAATTAAATATATTATCGTATTTTGTACTTAAAACATGTTAATTTCATTAAAAAATAAGAAATTGACATGTAAAAATTAGTTAACCTTAAAAAATGTTATTTTAACAAATGTGTATTATTTTCTTTCAGTTATGACCATACGGGCAAAGTAACTGAGACCTTAACTAAGGCCCAAATGCCTGTCGTGTCTCAATTAACTTGTATAAGAAGTTATCCTGAATTTTTTTCAAAATTTGCTCATGAAAAAACTGTTTGCGCCGGCTTCAGAAATGGTAAGTTGACAGTCATTATCTTATAAATATTGCATTAATTCCTTCAAAAATGAAATCTAGAGACATTACTTGATATATAAACATCTCAAAAGTGGTTAAAAACTGTTTAAAAACGCATTAAATCGGGGTTGGAATCTTGTCAAAAAATTGGGAAATTTTCAGCCAAAACGACTGAGTTTACTAGTAAATATCTCGGACACGGTTAAAGATATTGCAATAATTCCTTCAAAAATGAACTCTACAGACTTGATTTAGTATATAAACATTTTAAAAGTGGTTAAACATGGTTTAGAAATGCATTTATTCCGGGTCGAAATCTGGTAAAATCAGCCAAAACATGACTGTGTTTATCGTTGAATATCTCGGACACGGCTAAAAATATCGTAATAATTCCCTCAAAAACGAACTTTAGAGACTTGATTTAGTATATAAACATTTTAAAAGTGGTCCAAAACAGTTTAAAAATACATTTAATCCGGGTCGAAATCTTGTCAAAAATTTAATCCAAAACATGACTGTTTATTGTAAAATATCTCGGACACGGTTACAGATATCTCGATAATTCCGTCAAAAATGAACTCAGAAGGGTTCATTTAATATATAAACTTATTAAAACGCGGTTTAACCGTAAAAATCCGGGTTGGAATTTTTCGCTAAAATTGACCAAGTTTAACGTACAATAACTCAGACACGGTTAAAGATATGACTGTAATTCTTCTAGATTCATACTCAGCCATGTTTTTTTCATATGTATACCAATTTTTATCATTTACAGTTGAGTGGTTCAAAAGTTATTAATTAAAAATATAAATGATGGTCCACAATTGCAGTGTTTTAAAAATATTTTCAGGTACTTCAGTGTGTAATGGCGATTCAGGAGGGGGTCTAATTTTCCCCCAGTCAGATTTGACCCCGGGACAAACAGTTTATCAGCTCAGAGGGGTTGTTTCAATATCTGTAGCCCTACAGTCCGAATTTATTTGTGATACATCGCATTACGCAATATTTACAGATGTTGCGAAATACTTAGAATGGATAAAAGAACATATATTGTAAAAATAATTATATATAATTGTATTTTTATATAAGAAAATAAATAATTTTTATAGTAAAAATGATTAGGCAGAAGACGCACGTCATCATATAATATTACTAACGTAATGACGTCATACACTAAAAACTTTACTCACTAATTAATGCATAAAACTTACTGACATTTATGTAGAATCTTCAAAATTAAGTATATATTGCTGTTTTGTACGGAATAACTCGAATTATGCTCATATTTAAATTTTATAATGAATGAAAAATTGTGTAAATCAAGCTTTAGCATAATATGTAAATCAACCTTTAGCCTTCAGTGCCATCTATTAGACAAATTGTAATACAAGCGTATTCTAACCTGTGAGAATAATTATATAGTAAAATTAACTTTTAAACTAATATTTCATTTAAAACTATTGTTTAAAACAATATTTAAATATACATATACATAAATTATTAATATTTAGAATATATAATTAAATTAGTTGGAGCATTTTAGCGCTGATGTCATACCGTATGTTATACCTATCAAATCAATAATATTTAATAAATTTAGCCTGTTTTAAGTACAAAATAACAATATATATTTGATTATACACATTCTCCATAAATTTCAGTAAGTTTTATACATTAATAAGTGAGTAATTTAACAAAAACCTTTTTTAAGGTTACAGAAGATTTGGAGGAAATTATCAGCTGATGCCACGAGAGAAAATCGTTTCCAAATCTTATACCAATCCGTTTTAAGGTGTAAAAATGTTGTGATTTATATTTTAAATTCCAAGGAATGCGATTCTGCACCCGAAATGTAGATATTTTTACCCGTTTAGGAGTTATGAGTAAGAGAAAATGAAGTTACATCGCTGGAGAAAATCTTGTAAACGGTACGTGAATATATTTGTGATTTGGTTTGTTACAAGTGTTTTTTATTGTTGTTGACAGCTGTATGAAGCCCTGTTGCAAGTGGACGGACAGAGAGACAAACAGACATCGCTTGACTTAATTCTGGACCTGTTGAACTTGAACGACGATTGGCCGAAGACAACGCCGGGAATTGGGGCCCTACAGCCGAACAGATGGACAGACATCGCGCCCTGAAGCTGTCAAGGTAGGAAAAACATAGTTTTCACGCCGTCCCGTCCAACAACTCGTATTTTATCCTTCACATCCTGTGTCAATTGTTGTATTTATTGTCTATTGTGCTGTTATCCTATTTATTGTATTATCCTGTGTTCAATAAACGATTATTCCTGTGAAATTGTACATTTGTTCCTTTTTAAATCCTTCCAGAAATCCTGAAATCCCAACGAGTTGATGACGGTAAGTTTCAATAGTTTTAAGCAATTTATCATTGAATATCTTGAAAAGTAATTGAGATAGCGACTTGGGGATTGTAATTTTAGATTCAACGCACTTCTTTCTGCATGTGTACATAGTTTATTTTGTAAATAAACCAATAAATATCGCCATTTACAACAAAAACACTTTAAAGTGCCACATATTTACTTACCCTGAAAACTCCAATTTGGTGCACCATATCCAAATAAATTTTGAGTGATTCTTACATAACTTTTAATTCTTTACAACTTTTGCCATGTAAATTTTTATCGTAAAGTTGATAGTTTAGCCGCAAATGACATCATACCCAATAATGGGTGGAGACGCAATTTTATAATATCGGTTTTTGAAATTTACGTATTTTTCTACATACATTCCCAAAATATGGCTATATTATAATTATAAATAAGGGCACTGTAATTAGCATACCCGAAACTGGGTAGATAAAAAATCCGCACCCATTTTTTTTGAAATCTACGTATTTTATTACGTATATACCCAAAATTTCGTTACTTAATATTTATAAACACAGGCGCTATGAATTTTTAAACATTTTGAATATGTCACATTTTAATCGGCTACTGAAAATTTCAAATTTCGTAATTCATATCTCGAAAACGGTAAGAGATAGCGAAAAAGTGTATAGGACCTTTTCGATTGCAAATCGAATTCTAGGGGGGGTATATATTTAACTTTTATTGATACGACGTACCAGTTCCGAGTTACGACGGTTTTTGTGGCTTTTTAGGGGTTTTCAGCCTCCACACCCTTAATTTGGGATTATATCGAAAAAAGTTTAATGTACGATCTACATAACTTAATATTCTCTACAAATTGGTTATATGAATTTTTTTTGTACCATTGATAGTTTAGCCGGAAATGACGTCACACCCTAAAATGGGTGGAAATTCAAAGTTTGGATATCGATTTTCGGAATCTACGTATTTTTCTGCATATATACCCAAATTTTGGTTTGTCAATTATTAAAAATAAGAAATGTCCAAAGTTTCCAATGCCCAAAACTGGGTCTAATAGGTCAAATATGAAATATATTTTTGTTGAATCCTACATAACTTTTGGTGCTCTACAAATTTGGTCATATGAGTTTTATTTTTAGAATTGATAGTTTAGCCGGAAATGACATCACACCTTATATTGGGTAGAGATACAAAGTCACCGTATTTTTCATCGGAATCTACGTAATTTTCTGCATATGTACCCAAAATTTTGTTATTTAATAGTTATAAACAAAGGCCCCACGATTTTTTAAAGTTTGAATTTTTTCATTGGTCGCCCCCTAACTCCACCCTCAAAGGGCGGAGCTGCGGTAGCCAATGAAAAAATAAGCAACTTATTTTCTTATTGGCTGCTGTAGCTCCGCCTCCAGCCAATCACGGGGTAGCAATTAGAGGCGACCAATCAAAAAATTCAAACTTTAAAAATTCGTAGGGCCTTTGTTTATAATTATTAAATATTAAAATTTTGGGTACATATGCAGAAAATTACGTAGATTCCGAAAAAATAAACGCTGACTTTGTATCTCTACCCAATATAAGGTGTGATGTCATTTCCGGCTAAACTATCAATTCTAAAAATAAATTTTATATGACCTAATTTGTAGAGCACGAAAAGTTATGTAAGTTACACTAAAAATATATTTCATGTTTGACCTATTAGACCCAGTTTTGGGCATGGGAAACGTTGGGCATTTCTTATTTTTAATAATTGAGGAACCAAATTTTGGGTACATATGCAGAAAAATACGTAGATTCCGAAAATCGATATCCAAACTTCGAATTTCCACCCATTTTAGGGTGTGACGTTATTTCCGGCTAAACTATCAATGTTACAAAAAAATATCATATAACCAATTTGTAGAGAATATTAAGTTATATAGATCGTACATTAAACTTTTTTCGATATAATCCCAAATTAAGGGTGTGGAGGCTGAAAACCCCTAAAAAGCCACAAAAACCGTCGTAACTCGGAACTGGTACGTCGTATCAATAAAAGTTAAATGTATACCCCCCCTAGAATTCAATTTGCAATTGAAAAGTTCCTATACACTTTTTCGCTATCTCTTACCGTTTTCGAGATATGAATTACGAAATTTGAAATTTTCAGTAGCCGATTAAAATGTGACATATTCAAAATGTTTAAAAATTCATAGCGCCTGTGTTTATAAATATTAAGTAACGAAAATTTGGATATACATGTAATAAAATACGTAGATTTCAAAACTCTGGGTGCGGAATTTGTATGTCCACCCAGTTCCGGGTATGCCAATTACAGTGCTCTTATTTTTAACTATAATATAGCCATGTTTTGGGTATGTATGTAGAAAAATACGTAGAATTCAAAAATCGATATTGTAAAATTGCGTCTCTACCCATTATTGGGTATGACGTCATTTCCGGCTAAACCATCAACTTTACGAAAAAAATGTATATGACAAAAGTTGTAGAGAATTAAAAGTTATATAAGAATCACCCAAAATTTATTTGGATTTGGTGCTCCAAATTGGAGTTTTGGGGGTAAATATCCCACACTTTAAAGTGTTTTTTTTTTTTGTTGTAAATCATGTTATTTATTTTGTTTTTATTGGTTTATAATCCCCAAGTCGCTATCTCAATTACTTTTCAAGATATTCAATTAAATCTATTGAAACTTACCGTCTCTAACTCGTAGGAATTTCTGAAAGGATTTAAAAAGGAACAAATGTACAATTTCACAGGAACAATCGTTTATTGAACACAGAATAATACAATAAATAAGATAATAATAACACAATACGTGAGTTTCATTGTTACATTTCAACAGGTCATTGACCTCATCAACAATTACAAGTTTAGGGTTAAATATATAGAATAATAGTTTAATTTGTAACAAAAAATCCTAATAAAACTTTTGTCTAAAGTCTATAGTTTTCCCATTATTTGCAATAACCCACTTTAGGGTTGAATAACTCCGCTAATATCAACCCGTATGGGCTCAGATTTCCCTATTCGTTAGACCTTTGTCCCTTTGTAAACCAAATTTGAACCAAATCGGAGTCAAAAAGTTTTTTTTGCCAAAAAAACCCCAAGGCTTTAGTCCATGGTTTTCAATTTCGATCGGGAAAAAATATTTTGAGTTAGACACGGCATCCCCCTAATTCGACCCCAAGAATTACGAATCCGGCGTCCAAATTGTCAAATTACGAATAGATCTTACGTAATTCAATGACATAATATCATGAAATATAACAATGAATCTCGCATAACAAAGGGCCGTAGGGCAAATCTGACATCGGATTCGTGTTCTACGGATCGAAATTAGTTTAATAAAAGTTGTGCGGCCTTTCAACCCCTCATAGTTTCAGAGTTACAAGCCCTAAGGGTTGATATCTCGGAAACTTCATTTTCTCTTCTTCATAACTCCTCAACGGGTAAAAATATCCCCATTTCGAGTGCAGAATCGCATTCCTTGGACTTCAAAATATAATTCACAATATTTTCATCCGTTAAAACTGTTTGGTATAAGATTCGGAAACAATTTTCTCGTGTGGCATCAGCTGATAATTTCCTCCAAATCTACTGCAACCTGAAAGAACTGTATTTTGAATACAATTTGCTGAAATTTACAGGACATAGATAAAATTAATTGAAAATCATTTATTTATACATAAAATTAGTCAAAAATGTTTATTTTTTATTGAAAATATTTGATCGACAGCTGAAAAGTGTGGTTAAAAATCATGTACGTCTCAAAAACATTCGGCTGGTTTACAGCGCCAAAATGCTCGAACTATATTTTGACATTTTAACTCTGCCGGTAAAGCAGATTAATAAATTTCTTTATTATAGGATTAAATAATAGTTTAACATGTTTTTAGATATAATTAGAGCATAAATACGTCAATAATTTAATAATTATTGATATTTTAAAACATATGTAATACCGTCGGTAATATAGTTTAATGATAGTTCGACTGTTTTGGCGCTGTAAACCGGCCGGATGTTTTTGAGATGTACATGATTTTTAACCACACTTTTCAGCTGTTAATCGAATATTTTCAATAAAAACTAAACATTATTGACTAGTTTTAGGTGTAAATAAGTAATTTTCAGTTAATTTTATGTATGTTCTGTCAATTTCACTAAGATTTATGCATTAATAAATGAGCAAGCGAACAAAAACTTTTCTTTAAGGTTGCAGTAGATTTGGAGGAACTGCCAAATGACACCACTCGAGAAAATCGTTTCCAAATCTTATACCAAACAGTTTTAAGGGTTGAATGAAGATATTTCTACTCGTTGAGATGTTATGTGCAAGAGAAAATGAAGTTCTATCGCGAGAGAACATTTGTAGGACGTCACAAGAGAAATTCATTTCCAAAGCATATATTAATTAGTTTTAAGTTGTGGAAATGACTATATTTATATTTTAAACTTCAAGGAATCTGATTTTGTGCATAAATTTAGGTTATTTTTACCCGTTGAGGAGTTATGAGCAAGAGAAAATGTAGTTAGACTTCACGGGAAACTTTCGTTAAAAAATTGTAATTTTTAAGTGTTACTAGTGTTTATTATTGTTATTATTAGTCTGTTTGGAGTGTGAACAGACATATAAACACCAGCCGGTGTAATCCAGGACATGCTAAACATAAAAAATGGCGAAAAAAGTTGGTAAGTTTTTCGTAAATATTTTTTATTTTAACAATAATACAACATATGTAAAGTACTAAAAATGTATTTTATTGACAAATTACAAGAAATTTACACCGATGCCAAATTGTACACCAGGATTTAACTGATCGCCTCTTTGATATTGAATCGGGAAACAATAATTTACTTCAATTCTCGCCATTTGACCAAGTTTTATTGCTAACCCAAGTCCGTAAGACAATCGAATATTGTTTTTAAGTTCTTTTAGACTATTTTCCAAATCTTCCGTTTTGATATTTGCAACATTTCCGGCGTTAACGAAAAAATGGGTTCTAAATAAATCTCCAAATCCATTTTTTCCGGGATTAAATGGCAAAGGAGTGTATAAATGTAGGGCTCCACCCCAATATATATCGCTACCTAATGAATTTCCTTCACTATGGGGCCCTACGCCACTCGTCTGGAAGCCCCTCAAATTTAAAGGGCCCCCCAGGAAAAACTGATCCCCTAAAGTTATTTTTTTATCCGATGTAGTCGCGTGTAAGGCCCCAACTTGCATCCCTGCTTGTAACGTAACATCTTGTGTCAGAGGTACATTTATTTGCCCAAATAATTCATTTTTTAAAAAACCAACATCGCCTCCAAAGCCAGCAAGCTCAGTGGTTAACCTAACATAACTTCCAACTTTAGGAAAAATAGTCTCATCCCTTAAATCTAGCGAAACAATGTGTTTCAAACTAGATTTTAATGTCAATCCACTATGTTCTCTAACTTGAAATGATGTAGCGCGTGATAGGGCCCCTAAATCGCGCACAGCGGCGTCCCATTGCAAGTTATGGCGAAGGCCTAAGTTTGGCAAAGAGTCAAATGCTATGTCCAGTAAAAATCCGCGGTCTATTTGGCGATATCCAGACCAGGCGAACTCCGACAGGCTCTGATATACACTTGAAGTTAGTCTAAACACAAGAAAAATATTTTATTTGGGGAGAAAAGTCGAAAAAACAGGCGTTGCTATGCAGAAAACATGCGTTGCTATGTAAAAAACATGCGTTGCTATGCAAATAATATGTGTTGCTATGTAAAATACATGCGTTGTTATGTAAAAACATGCGTTGCTATGTAAAAAACATGCGTTGCTATGTAAATGACTTACACTGTGTTGTATCGTCCTAGCAACGGTTTAACAAATTGTATTTGGAAATTGTTGGACTTTTTCGAGCCATAAGAATATTCCGTTTGGATTTTTTCGGCCCTGCCGAAAATATTGGGCATTTTTGCTCCAATAACAAGTGCCCCTTCATTGTTGCCAACCATCGTATTTACGCCCCCAATCAATCTTTTCAGCTCGCGGACGTAAAACGTCACTTCTAGTCCGTTTTCAGTCGATTTCGGCCCTCGGCTAACATCGATGTACACACCAACATTCCGGAATATTCCTAACTGATCTAATTTCGTTCTTATTGAATGGGATTTCAGGATAACTTCCTGAAAATCAGTGGCCTGAAAAAGATCTTTTACGCTCTGTTCGATAAAATCATCTTTTGTACGGCCTAGGCCGTTAATGTGTATTTTGTCAACCCTAGCCTGAAAATAAAGGTTTCAGTTACTTTCTAGAATATTATGCAACGTTTACAATAGGATTACAACACTTACAGGGACTCCATCGAGTTGTATTTCAGTTTTCTGTTCGTTTTCATTAATAGTTTTTCGATTTTCAGACATATTTGGTTGTCTTGCCTGAAAGAAATTGAAAAATTATGACATATGTCTTAGTTTATAGGTTATCTGATATTTATAGACGTGATTTAATAGTTAATAACTGAAATTTCAGGAAAATATTTATAAATACCTTTGTGTAAACTGATCCCATCTGAAATTACAATTTATTTTTATTAGATTTTTAAAAAAATACGTGTTTTATTACAAATTATAAATTTTGAGTTGTTCCATTTTTATGAAAGAAAAGTCACTAAGTTTATGTGTTTAGGGACCCCAAAAGTGTGCATAAATATCATTTAAAGTTTAATTAATACTATATTTAACTTAAATACAGCATTTATTTATTTAAAAGTTGTTAAAAACTATTTTAAAGTACAAAGAAAAATGGTGGAAAACTTTGTAAAAAGTGATGACAAAAACTTCGGTTTTTTCTGGCTTATAACTTTTGTAGAGCTATAAATCCATTATTGGGGCCATAAAAATCGTATTCTCCAGGGTTTAAAATATATATACACACATTTTCACCACTTAAAATTACTTAAAACAAATATTATTTAAATATTTCTTCGAAAACAACTTGTTCATATATCACTTGTAATTTAAGGTATAAAACTAACTGAAATTTACAGGAAACATGTAAAAACAACCAAAAATCATTTATTTATATTTAAAATTAATCAAAAACATTTATTTTCATATTAAAATAATAAAAATTACACACTTTGACAGATTAGCGCTATCTATCCACAAATCACTGAACTTGCCCTAGTGCCAACTGTTGCACAACAAATTTTTTAGTTGGCAATGCACTAGTTCATCACTTTTCCGATAGATGACGCAAATGATAAACGTCAAACTTTTCACACAGCACATTAAGTTATTAAATATTACGTTTAAAATGAAATATAAATTAAAACCAAGTCAACAATTACAAAAACATTGGTTTCCAATAAGTATTTTAGTGATTATTGTGTTGTCTTCACTATTTCCGCATTTGGGAACAAAAAATGGTGAGATGGTCGTTGTTGCCACGGCAACGGGAAATATAAACAAACTGTAAGTGGAAATTTTGTGTTTTTAGGGCCTTTAAAAACTGAAATTACTGTAAAATATGGCTGTGTGTGTACGATATTTTTATTGAGTGGTGTTAATTTAAAGACTGATCAGTTTTTGACAACAATTAAACAGTACAAATTGCATTTATTTATACAGATATTTTCGTTTGTGTTCGTGCCTTGTTTAGTGAGAATTTTAGTGAAAATTTTGACTATTTTTGAATTATTAGACAGTTATATTATACAAGGTTTGATTACTGTGAGTTGTATGCCGCCTCCGATATCAACAGCAGTTATTTTAACAAAAGCCGTGAACGGAAATGAGATGGCAGCAATTTTTAATTCGATTTTAGGGTCGTTTTTAGGGATTTTTATCACCCCAATGTTGCTACTACTGAATGTAGGTACTGTCAAGTTATTTTTTAACAATTATAAAACATTTTTTTTATAGTTAGGTTATTCAACTTTAGTTCCAATGACAAGTACTGTAATCCAAATATCTTTAACAGTTTTACTACCTTTATTAATTGGTCAATTTTTACGAAAATGTCCTCAATTCTATTCAAAAATTCGCTTTTTCCCGCTAAATTTAATCAGCCAATCAGCGCTCTTGTTGATAATATTCGCAAGTTTTTGTGAAACATTTGAAAGCCGCGATTTTCATTTAACTGCAGCTGATATTTTGTTGACGCTAATGTTGGTACTACTGCTGCAAATGTTGTTAATATTTATAAGTTTTCAAACGTCAAAATCCCTAGATTTAGGGTTTTCCCCTAGAGATGTTGCGGCGATTGTTTTTTGTTCGACGCATAAAAGTTTGACGCTAGGTAATTGTTGGTTGTTTTTTAGGGTTTAGTGATTGTTTCTAGTGTTTTCAGGAGTGCCAATATTGAGAATTATGTTTCATGGTTATTCTCATTTAGGGAAAATTAGTTTGCCTTTGTTGGTATATCATCCGACGCAAATTATTTTAGGTGGACTTTTAGTTTCTACGCTAAAAAATTGGGTACATCATAAGAATTTACCTTTTTAAGCCTTAAAATGTAATTTAGGGTATAATTGTTGACTTACATTCCATCAAATGTATAAATTTATTTAATAAATAATGTTATTTTACTGAAAAAAATGTTTGACTTTAGCTCTAATTTGTGGCTAAAATAATAAATTTTGGTCTTGCGCAGTATTAAGTTAGTAATTTTCGGGCTTTTTTGTACCTACAATCCAAATTTCATCCAATTTTGTCCATTAGTTCTTGAATTATTTGAAAAAATATAAAATTTGGTGGACATTACACCCTTAAAAATGACAGCTGTCATACTACTAGCGCCATCATACAGCAAATCACCGAACTATAATTTGTTACTCATTTCACGTTGAACTAGTGCAAATAATTTCACAGTGTAGTGTAATGATTAGTCGTTTTTAGGTCATTTTAATAAAACTCTATTATTAAAATAGAATGGCAGATAAAAAAGAGCTGAATAAAACTCCTGAAAATGCTGAAAAAAGCTCTGATCCTGAATTGGATGAATTACTGGACAGTAAATAAAGAAAACGTAAAAATTACGTAAGAAAAATTACGAATATTTTGCGTAATTTTAGGTGCACTAGAAGATTTAACGAAAAAACCTGAAAATGCTGAAAAGAAAGAAGCGATAGCTGAAAATGCTGAAAACTTGGATGATCCACAGTGGACTGAAGAGTTTATTAAACAAGCGTCGCAACAGTTTGAATCGAATATGGCCAATTTGTTTCAGAATGTAGGCGCTGAAATGCAGCCTGAAAATTTGCAAGAAAACTTCCAGAAAATGGCCGGTAAGTCCAAGAATATTTCATATATTTAGCAATGAATTTTGATGTTAGTTTAACGTTAATTTATTGCTTTAAATAATAAAAATACACCTTTGATATAGTGAAATTCGTTATCGACATGGTTTAATTATCATATATATAAAATTGTTATTAATAATTGACAATTACATTCAGAGTTATTAATAAAAATATGTCAAGTTTTCATATGTGAAATAGTGGTAATTGTCCTTGCTAAGGTTTGTGTCCAAACTTAAATTTAGTTCATAAAGTTTGTTAATAGATGGCGCAAAATTGGCAGCGTTCCACTATACACTTTGAAGAATGTAGTTTTTCAAAAGCTGCGTTACTAAACTACAATTTTAGGGCGTAGTGTTTAGCGTAAATTTTTGCATATACATTGTTTTGTATTTTATTTAATAGTTCAAGTACTTGGTATTCAATTTAAATGAAAATTAGCATATATATAGTAAAAATTATGGGGATTATACATTTCATAATTTCAAACGTGTATTTTTATTATTTTAAGGAAATAATTAACTTTAAAAATGAACAAACTTTTTATTTTAAACGGTTTGCAACATTTCTGAATAAATTTCAGATATTTTTCAGTACATTTCAGTTAGTTTTATGACATTTTAAACATTTTTTAATAACTTTAAAAAAACTCTGAAACCCCTCTGAAAATAATATATTTATAATTTAAGAAGCGGCAGCTCAAGTAATAAACAATCCAACAATGGAAAACAACCCACAGGCAGACAATTTCGCATCAACAATCTCCCAAACATTACAAAACCTCTCATTGGGCTCCGAGAATCTCCAAAACCCTTTCAGTGAATCAGAAATCATGAACATGTTCTCAGAAAACACGGCAACCAATCAATTCCTGCCTTTTATGCAGGGGATGATGCAATCCCTCCTATCAAAAGAGGTTTTACTGCCCAGTCTCAAAGATATCTTAGAGCGCTATCCTGATTGGCTGGAGAAAAACAAACCCTCCTTGCCGGCCAATGAGAGCGAGCGTTACGAGAAACAGATGAATTTGATGCGTGACGTATGCCAGGAGCTAGAGAGAGAAAGAGACACGGATTCTGATGAGTTGAAAAGAGAAAGATTTGAAAAAGTTTTGGGCCTAATGCAGACAATGCAGGATTTAGGGCAACCACCGCCTGAGTTGGTTGGGAGCCCAACTGCCCCTGGGATGCCTTTTGACGCCTTAGGGAACCCTGTTTTGCCGGAAAATATCGACCCTAATAATTGTCAAATAATGTGAAGAAAATAATATATAAAAATGATTGTTTTATTAATAAATAAATGTTTTTAAACGGTTCTATATTCTTTTATTTTATTTTAGAGGGGTTTCACATGTTTTCCCACCAAATTCAACTGTTTAAAATTGATATTTGACGAGTAGAGTACAACTACTGCATTTAGTGCGTAGAGTTTAGTGTATATACATTGTTTTATATTTTATTTAATATCTCATATCTGTTGTTCAATTTGAATGAAAATTGGTATATATTGAATAAAAACTATGAGAATTATGTATTTCATAATTTCATACGTGTATTTTTTATTATTTTATGGAAAAAATTGACCTTAAAAATGGACAAAATTTAAGTGAGTTTTTGGCAGTTTGCAAACGATTTAAAGCGGTTTTCAGCATTTCTGAATGAATTTCAGACAATATTGTTATTAAATTTTAAAATTTGATAACTAGTTTCAGAGTTATTAATAAAAATATTTCAATTTTTCATATGTGAAATAGTGGTAATTGTCCGTGCTAAGGTTTGTGTCCAAACTTAAATTTAATTCATAAAGCTTGTCAATAGATGGCGCAAAATTGGCAGCGTTCCACTATACACTTTGAAGAATGTAGTTGTTCAAAAGCTGCGTTACTAAACTACTATTTAAGAGCGTAGTGTTTAGTATAAATTTTTATATATACATTGTTTTGTATTTTATTTAATATCTCATATACCTGTTGTTCAATTTGAATGAAAATTGGTATGTATAGAGTAAAAACTATGAGGATTCTATATTTTATAGTTTCAAACGTGTATTTTTTATGGTTTTTGGGAAATAATTAACCTTAAAAATGGACAAAATTTAAGTGAGTTTTTGGCAGTTTTTAATACATTTTAGACAGTTTTAAACTGTTTTGAATAACTTATCAGTACGTTTTGACTAAAATAAAACAGTATTAAATTTATAACTCTAAAAAAAAAAACTCTGAAACCTGTCTGAAAATATTGTATTTACAGTTTCAGAAAACAATACAACAATGGAAAATAACCCGCAGGCAGACAATGGCTGAAGAAAAACAAACCCACTCTGCCGGCCAATGAGAGCGAACGTTACGAGAAACAGATGAATTTGATGGGTGACGTATGCCAGGAGCTGGAGAGAGAAAGTTATAATGATTGTGTTGAATTGCAAAGAGATAGATATGAAAAAGTTAAGGGCCTAATGCAAACAATGCAAGATTTAGAGCCCTCTGGCAACGCCGTAAACAACATTCTTTTGCCAGAAAATTTTCATTTATTTTACTTGTAAACATTCAACTGTTTAAAAACGATGCATGTTTGTAGAGTAGAGTACAACTACTGCATTTAGTGTGTAGAGTTTAGTGCATGTGCATTGTTTTATATTTTATTTAATAGCATTGGTACCCCTTGCTTAATTTTAATGAAAATTCGTATATATTGAGTAAAAACTATAAGAATTATCAATATAATAGTTTAAAATATATGTTTTTATTATGTAAATTTGTAAAATTTCACCCGAGCGCCATCTCCTAGCAATCTATTGAAGACAAATAGTTCAAGCTTTTGGCGACAGATGGCACAAATAATTGTTTAAAACAAAATTAGTAGAAACGTCAAACTTTTTATGATTTTTGAAGTTTGAAGCAAAATTTGCAGTGAATATGTTAAAAACACATCAAATTGTGAAAATATGTACAAGATCTTTAAGAAATAGTCGGATTCACGAGATAAATAGACAATTATTACCAGTGCAATTATCATATGCGAGTTATGAAGATACAAAAACACGGGAACTGAAAGAATTGTATCAGAATCCACCTGTAGTTATAATGCATGGACTTTTTGGCAGTAAAGGTAAGTAATTATTTAATTTTAAATAGTTTTTGACTGTTAAAACTCATTTTAGGAAATTTTAATTCTATTTGTAAAAGTTTGCAATTAAGAACAAACCCTGGTCGTAAAATAATTGCTGTTGATTCGCGTAACCATGGAGATAGTAACCATTCAAACATCCACACTTATGAAACAATGGCTTTAGATGTTAAAAAATTATTAGAAAAACTAAAAATACCTAAAATATGTTTCATAGGCCATTCGGAAGGTGGTCGTGTAGGAATGTTTTTAAGTTTAATTTATCCAGAATTGATTGAAAAATTAATTGTTGTTGATATCTCGCCAGTTAGTCGCTGCTCTATTCACTCTAAACTAATAAAATGTTTTGGTGCGATGTCCGGTGTAAAACTACCTTCACAATTGTCACTAAATAAAGCGAGGCAAAGTGTGGACGCGTCTTTAATGCGATACATTCCCGAAAGAAAATTTCGCGCGTTTTTATTAACGAATTTAGTGAAACAATCAAATGGTTTTATTAGTTGGCGATTAAATTTAAACGCTTTGCGAAATAATTACGGGAATTTAGTGCGATTTCCAATTGATTTAGAATCGGGATCAACGTTTTTAGGACAGACGTTGTTTGTTGGTGGTGGCCTTAGCGACCATATTAAAACAGCGGAACATGCAAACATCAAAAGATTATTTCCAAATGCGGTTTTTAAAACTATTTCAAATGCTGGACATTGGGTACATCTTGATAATTCAACAGAATTTGTGAATTTATGTGTAGATTATATAAATAATAAGAATTTTGACAGTAAAAATATGGTTAACCTAAAAAATGTTAAATGATAGTTTTTGGCTAAAATCAAGTTATTTAAGTTGTTTTTTATGTTGAAAACTATGCAAAAAGGACTTAAATATACGGTAAGGACTTTATTTGGACTTAAAATGGTGAAATATTTACATAAACATAAAAAAAAGTTCGGTTAAAAATGGACACTTTTAACTTCAAAACTTAAGTACAAATATCGAACAAAATATGCATTTTAAATAAGTATATATACAAAATATTATATATAAACTATAAATAAACATTTATTAAACCCATTTTGTGCAAAATATAGCAGTTATCCAACTTTAAAATACAAAAAATTCTATACAAAAGTCAGGTTATATTTCCCGTACATTTGACGTTCCTCTAACCTATAAATCCTGCCAAAAATGTTAATTTTACGTAATTTCCTACGCCCAAAATACAAAAACTATTCCTATATTATTTCCAAGCAATATAGTAACCAAAATGGCGTTAAAACAGCGATAAAACCAGTGAAATTAGTGTATACCGATTATAATAAATATGGGTCGTCCCAAAGCCCATTATTGGTCCTACATGGTCTGTTTGGATCCAGAGGCAATTGGCAAAGTATTTGCAAATCCCTAGAGAGTAAATTAAAGCCAGCGAGACGTTTAATAGCAGTAGATTTGAGGAATCATGGTGCATCGGAACATTCTAATATACATAGTTATGAAGCGTTGACAATTGATTTGAAACAATTGTTGCAACAATTAAACATCAACAAAGTTTGTTTTTTAGGTAAGAACTATATACAAGACAAGTTTCAAAAAATTGTTGCATTTTTCAAGGTTGTTTTTTGCTGTAAATAATTAAAATACACCTAAAATATAGGGAAATTCGTAATCTACAAGGTATGTTTAACATATATACTAATTTTTATTAATATCTGATTAATAGTTTCAGAGTTATTAATAAAAATGTTTTAATTTTTTGTATGTGTATTAGAGGTAATTGTCCGTGCTAAGGTTTGTGTCCAAACTAAAATTTAGTTCGTAGAATTCGTCAATAGATGGCGCAAAATTGGCAGCGTTCCACTATACACTTTTGAAGAGTAGAGGTATTAAAAGCAGCGTTACTAAACTATATTTTAAGAGCGTAGAGTTTACCGTAAATTTTTGTATATACATTGTTTTGTATTTTATTTAATATTTCGAGTACCTGTTGTTCAATTTGAATTGGTATATATTGAGTAAAAACTATGAAGATTATGAATTTAATAATTTGAAACGTATATTTTTATTATTTATGGTAGAAAAGTAACCTTAAAAATGAATAAAATTTTAATGAGTTTTTGACAGTTTTATTGTATTTTAGCGCATTCAATGGGCGGAAGAACGGCCATGTTGTTTAGTTTACTATATCCGGAACTTGTAGAAAATTTAATTGTTGTTGATATATCTCCAGCATCAAATTCTAAAGACTTGTCTGTAATGTATAATTATTTTAGAGCTATGCGCAAAGCGCCCATTGTAAACGGGTCTTTAAGCTCAGCCCGTATTACACTAGATAAATATTTAAGCCCAACAATCACAAACAAAGACGTGCGATCGTTTTTATTAACAAATTTGGTTGAAATAAACGGAAAAATAAAATGGCGTTTGAATCTAGCCGCATTGGAAAACAATTACGAAAATATCGCAACGTTTCCCATAGCAACAAGCAACGGGAAAACATTTGACGGTCCTGTAACATTTATCAGAGGCGGCTTGTCAGATTATATTGTTGAAGATGATTATGGAACAATTAAACAATTTTTTCCGCAGGCAACTGTTGAAACAATTGAAAATGCTGGGCATTGGACACATTTCGATCAACCAATAGAATTTCAGGATATTGTTATTAGATGTTTAAAACAATAAATAAAACAAATGATAATTATATTGTTATATATTTTATAAATTATACATTTTTCAATAAATATCTTTAAACATAGTGTATATTTTTGCTATTAATATAACTATATATATAATAAATAATTTATACACATTTTCGCACAAACAAAATCGAGTATAAAGTATTTATTCATTTGTTTCTAACATATTTTTGCTTAAAAGCGATAAATCGTGCGCCATTTTGTGATTAAAAATAAATGGAATGCTTATTATTGTGGCAAATAATTGTTTATTATTGTTGTCAAGTGTTTTATTGTTCAATTGTTTTAAGACAATCCACCATCGTACGCATAATCGGCCTTATTATGCATCACCAATTGTTCGTCGACAAAATAAAACGAGTCCGAACGGGTTTCAAACGGATTCTGAATCATTTCACGAACTGCAAATAAAAGCAAAAATATTATATTCATTTTGGGGGTGGTTTTCGAGGGTAAATATTGGGAAATAAGGGTTCAATGTGTGAAATTTGGATTCCTTGATGTCTTTAGGCCCTATGTACCAAATTTTGTACCAATCGGACGTAAAGTTTGTGAATAAATTAAAAAAAAGTAAATTTCGAATCAAATTTTTTTAGTACAAAAAATGGTTTGTCCATTTTTTAGAAATTTTGAAATAAAATTTGTTCCAAAAGGCTTTAACGGTTGAAAATTGGTACACTTATAGATTAAACATCGTAGAATACGATTTTCGTGTTAATTGCGATGTACATATAACCGCTGAGGGTCTAAGTGCCATTAACAATGGGTCTTTTTAAAAAGAGCTGACATTTTAGAAATTTTGAAATAAAATTTGTTTCAAAAGGCTTTATGAGTTGAAAATTGGTACACTTATAGTTTAAACCTCGCAGAACACGATTCTCGTATTAATTTCGATGTATGTCCAACAGTTGAGGGTCTAAGTGCCATAAAAAAATTGATAAATCTTCAACTCAAATTTTTAGAGTTTATACATGTTTATATATCAAATAAAAGGTGTACATTACGATTTTCATATTTTTAAAAGTCCATTTTAACTATTTGGCCTCAAAAATGGCGCCTAGAACTTACCCAAGTCCGGTGGTAAACTCGGAAACTCATAAATATGTTCACAAGTGTTTCTAGAAAATGGGATACAAAATCCGAATTCAAAATCGAATGTTTTCAGCAGTTTATCTCTGAAAAAATGCCTTTCAATCATCCTGAAACGGTTTACAGGTTTCGAGCCGACAGTAAATTCCACACTACGGTAAAAAAATATTAAGTAAAATGGCTGAAAAAGTGGTTGAAAGTGACTTACGTTGCACCAACAGTTTTGAGTTTTAAAAACTGTGGCGTGAACTGGTATCGGACAAATCGACCCGCGTTGGGGTCTAGGCTGTCCTCTGTGTCTGTTTGTTTGTCTGTCTGTATGTTATCTTCGCTGTTATCAACACAGGGCTTTGCTATTTCAAATAAAACAGCCCCAGAATCCAAATCTCTGATTTTAAATCGAGTAAAATCAATTTCATAAACATTGGCGTCTGGCGAACACAAATAAGTGTCTGTAATTTTGTTTAAACGTAAAACTTCGTCCGGTGTGAACGTTTTAGAAGATATATCTGTGTTTTCTAATTGTTTTGAAGTATTTTCTAAACATTTATTACGAATTAGAGACATTTTAATAAAGTATTTGCGAGAAATGAGAACAAAATGTCATATTTGACAACTATATGAGGAATTTGATAAAAGACGTACGTTTGCGCATCAATTTGATGAGGGACGTACGTCGTGGACTCCCCAGATTGTCCCTAAATAATTTTGATTACATATTTTACCCCCTAAATAAATTAATTAATCGTAAATTTAACAATAAACCCAAAAAAAGTTGCAAATTTTTTGCAAGTTTTTCCATAAAAATTTACTATGTTTACCAGTATTTTTTGGTAACATCCCTTAAAAATACGCCCTTCAAAGTATAATATTCATAATCCTCACACTTTTAAGGCCCTATGCACCAATTTTTATTGATAACTTATGAGCGGTTCAAAAATAATTAAATAAAATATAAAATTTGGTTCTTAACCAAAAATACATGTCTTAAACTAATAAATATCTCAAAAACTATTGGAGATATCGTTATAATTTTGGCAGATATGGATTCCTCAATGTTTCAAACATATATATCCAAAATTTTATTAATAACTGATGAGTGGTTCCAAAATTATATAATTTTTTGTAAAATACGGGCGGAAAATTTGCACATTTTTTCAAATAATTCCCAAACTACTCGCCTGTAAATAGTAAAATTTGGAACAAATATGCACCAAACCACTCTAAATAATAATATATTAACAATATATTTTTACCGAGAGTGGTTTAAAATTTATTTGAACTTTTGTGGTTGATGTTATCAAAACTACTTTCCGCGGCATGGCGGTACAAAATATTTCAAATTGCTGTTGAATAAAATTGTTAATTACTCGCACACGGTTAAAGATATTGAGTTGATTGTTGCGGTAATCTATAAAGGAAGGTTTAAATTATGTATGTATGGATTTTTATACTTAACGGTTGTGTGGTGCAATTTTAATTTGGTTATTTGTAAAAATTTGACCAATATATTGCATATTTTTGTTAATAATTTTTAAACCACTGGCTTATAGGTAATAATATTTGGTATGCATATAAATTAAACATAGTAGAATATATTTTTAATAAGTTTATGTGGTTTAAAAGTAGTTTTTTATTATAATTTTAACTTTAAACTTGAAAAATTTTGAATTAATTTTTGACGTTTATACGTAGTGCCATCTCGTGACAAAACCTTGAACTTTGCTTGTTACCAACCTATTTTTTAATTGTTCAGCAGTTGGCAATGCACCATGTTCAGCAGTTTACTGCTAGATGTCTCTGCTTAAAAGTTGTTTAACATTTTATTTATTTTTGTATTTATTAAGTGTTTTGCACAATTTTTGACTATATATAAACAATTTCTGTGTATTTTTACGTATTTAGTGTAAATATGAGACAGTTTAAACATTTAAAAATATAGTTAAGTGTGAGACAAATGTGACAGATAAAACAATATGGCGGAACTTCGTCTGTATTTTAAAGTAAAGTTTTTACCAGTTTTTAACGATTTTTAAAGCGATTTAAATAGAAAATGAGTGAAATTAGTAATAATTAATAGGTTTTGAGTCATTTGTATAGAAAATAGTGCTTTGTACTGTGATAATAATTAGGAAAACCGGTGCTAGTATTGGAAAAAAATGAGGAAGATTATATTTAAAATATTATGTATTTTTTCGCTTGTATCTACGTTTGATTCAACAAAAATTCATCAAATTCCTTCAGAACTAAACGTAGAATATACAAATATTATAAATAATACAATAGAATACATATTTTTCTTCAATATTACAGAGGTAAGTGTTGCAAAATATTACACATTGCACAATTATTCGCAATTATATTTAATTTCAGACGCAAATTCCAAGTAGAATACAAGTTATTAGTGAAAACGCAACAAGAAAATTTCCTATTTTAGTAGTAGTTCGCCAACAAACACAAGTATTGTCATGGCAACTGCCCTTACTTGTTGATTCACTCAACGGCGACTTAGATTTCAATAACTCAAGCCGTACTTTATGCCCAGAACATTTGACTAGCGAATCAACAAACTTTGTCACAGATGAAATTATTATAAAACCATCAACTTTAAGTGTTAGTTTAACGTGTTCTTCGCCAGTAAATGTTGAATTTTATTTAAAATTGAAGCCGGAAATAGAGTTTAATATTGTTCAAAACAAAAATTATGAAACTAGGGTGAGCCCTAGTGCTCCAAAAATATTTTATTTTAATTTTCCTGAAAGCAATGATACGATGAACAATAGTGATACAGTTTTGATCAAAATTGATTCGAAGGATGATGTTTGTATGTTCGTTAGTATACAAAACTACACAGTAAGTACTTATTTACATTTTTTAATTGTTTTAAAGTGAAATAATTCGAATTATAGTGTCCAATTTACGATTTGGAACATGATATCCGTTTTGAAGGCTTGTGGGAAACAATTTCCTCTAAAGGTGGTGTCATAGTCCCTAAAAACAAATTCCCTAGGGGTTTTTTCTTGATTTTCGTGTCAAAATCCGATGATTTTACGTGTTTTAACGAAAATAAATCGTTCTCCCGCCAAAAGTATCTATCCTTTGTCTTGTTGCCAGGGGTAACCAGGCGTCAATACATACTCGCGGTTCTGGCCACCGTTGTCACGGCAACATCCGTGTATTTGTTGACATGGTTGTTTCTTTATATTTTCGCGAGAAAATCTGTGAGAAAAGAGTTTAGAATTGATGTTTTGGATAGAATTAGTGTTAATAATGAAGAAATTGTGACGCCAAATAGTGATGTGAATCATTTGGAGGAAGATTTAGTGAATTTAAGTGAGAATTCCAGTATGAGTGAGACGGATTTTGATACGATTACAGAAGCGGTTAGTGTTAGGGAGTTTTATCGGTCTAAAAGTGTTTTATATGTCTGTGATTTAGCGAGAAAACCGCCGAGATTGTTGCAGAAGAAAAGTTATTTGTATTTGTGGCACTGTTTAACCGTAAGTGTTTTTTATGGATTACCAGTTATTCAGTTAGTTATAACTTATCAAAAAACTTTGTTCACGACCGGTAATTTAGATTTGTGTTATTATAATTTCTTATGCGCGCACCCTTTCTCGTTTTTGAGTGATTTTAACCATGTTTTTTCAAATTTAGGATATGTAGTTTTGGGAGTTTTGTTTATTTTACTAGTTTTGAGGCGTGAAAAGTGGTACGGAAAAGATTTGGAGTTTGAAAAGTTGTTTGGGATACCGCAACATCACGGATTGTATTATGCGATGGGTGTATCGTTAATTATGGAAGGGATTTTGAGCGCGTCTTATCATTTATGCCCAAATCATTCTAATTTTCAATTTGATACAAGTTTTATGTATGTAATGGCGGTTTTAATTATGATTAAATTATATCAAAATCGACATCCTGATATAAATGCAACAGCATATTCGACGTTTGCACTTTTGGCGGCGGCGATTTTTATTGGAATGCTCGGAATTTTACTTCCGTCTTTATATTTTTGGATTTTTTTCACTCTTCTACATTTAATTTCATGTTTTCTATTAACAATTCAAATTTATTATCTCGGTTGTTGGAAATTAGATTCTGGAATTTTTATGAGAATTTATAGAACGGTTCAAAATGATTTTTCTGTGGGGGCCGTAAACGTTTTACGCCCTGTTTATAAAGGCAGAATGTGCCTATTGCTCCTAGGGAATTTTTGTAATTGGGGATTGGCTATTCTGGGACTTATGAACCACGATAGGGACTTTGCAACATATTTATTAGCAATATTTATGTCTAATACGTTATTATACACGTTATTTTATATAATTATGAAGGTATTTGTTGTTATTTTTGAGGGAAAATTAGTTTTTGATAAAAATATAATTGTAGATTTTACATAAAGAGAGAATTATGTGCCATGCGGTTATGTTTATACTGTTGGCAACACTGTTTTGGGGCGCTTCGATGTATTTTTTTATACATAAGTCTATAAGCTGGGCAGTAAGTATTAAAAAAATTGGAAAAGAGTAATAGATAGAGCTGAAAAACTATGAAAAATGAATTATTCAGGCAGGTCTTAATATATTTCAGGCAATTTTGAATAAATTTCAGGCAGTTCTAAATTGATTTCAAACACTTTCAGGGAGTTTAAAACAGATTTCAGACACTTTCAGGCATTTTAAAATAGATTTCAAACATTTTCAGGCATTTTAAAATAGATTTCAGGCACTTTCAGGAATTTTAAAATAGATTTCAAACATTTTCAGGAATTTTAAAATAGATTTCAGACACTTTCAGGCATTTTAAAATATATTTCAGACAGATTTGAATAGATTTCAGACAGTTTCAGGCATTTTTAAATAGATTTCAGTCACTTTCAGACAGTTTAAAATAGATTTCAGGCAGTTTTGAATAGATTTCAGATACTTTAAGGCATTTTCAGGCAATTTAAAATAGATCTCAGTCACTTTCAGACAGTTTTTAATAGATTTTAGACACTTTCAGGCAGTTTTTAAACAGTTTCAGGACGTACTAAATAAGTTTTAAACACTTTCAGAGCTGTTTGAATAAATTTAGGACATTTTCAGGCAGTTTAAAATAAATTTCAGGCTATTAGAAATAATTTAAAACAATTTCAGACACGTGTGTTTAGATTTATCACATTTCAGAAGCATTTAAAATACTTTCAGACAATCCTAAATACATTCAAGTCTTCAGAAATACATTTTTCATAGTTTTCAGGCTCTATCCAACTCCTTTTCTGAAATATTTAAGCATTATTCTTGCAGTTAACACCCGCTGAATCGAGAGCTTTCAATCAAGAATGCAAACTTTTAAATTTTTACGATTCTCATGATATCTGGCATTTTTTAAGCTCGTTTGCCATGTTTTTCTCTTGACGTTAGACGATGACTTGACGCACACGCACAGATCAAAAATCCATGTCTTCTAAAACAAAAGATTAATATAAACATAATTTATTTGTGTATATAAATAAATGAATTAATATATAGTAAATATTGTTGTTTTTTGACTAATATCTCTGAAATGGTTGGAGATAATGCTGTAATTCTTTCAAATATGGACTCAGGTAAGATTAATTGATATATTTACTTAATAAAAGTGGTTAAATGTTGTTTATTTTGTCCAGAAAATGGGATCAAATCTCCGAAAAAAATGACAAAAAATTTGTTCATTTTCTTTTGCTCACAATTTATTTATTGTTTGAAATACATCTAAACTAACATTAAAATCGTGTTCTACGATATTTAAAATATAATTCACATTATTTTCAGCCCTTAAATCTGACTGAAAAAAGTTTTATTTAAATATTTCAAAGATGAAAAACCGTCAACATTAAAATTTTTATTTCGTAATAAATCCTATTGAAATTTACAGGGAACATTTAAAATTAGCTGAAATTTGTTTATTTATACTTAAAACTTACTTTAAATTAGTGAAAAATCTTAATTTTTGCTGAAATTATCAACTTGACAGATAAATTTGAGGCTAAATATATTACCCAACCTGCGTAACTTTGGGTACGGCATCAGCGCCAAAATGCTGGTACTACGTATTACATCAATAACTGCGACGGTATGGCAGTTTAATAAAGTTTTTTATTAAATGATTAATGAATTGTTTGGTATGTTTTTACTTATAATTAGAGCATAAATAGTCCAATAAAATGTTAATAATTGATATTTAAAACATGCAATAACTCTGTCGGTAATTAGTTCGAGCATTTTGGCGCTGATGTCAAAACGCATATTATGCAGGTTGGGTAGTAGTTCAGATGGACCAAAATGGCGGCTGAGGTGAAAATACAATGACAAATAAATGTTTATTTAGAAGAAAATAGTGTTTATTAATGTGTTTTAAATATGAAATATGTATATTTATTTAGTTCTTTACCTTCTACTTCCATTTTAAGTTATTATAATGCAATAAAATGTAAGTAACTTGTAAAAATTTTATTTTTGGTTCATGTACCTTTCATGTTTGGTTTTTGGGCTTATTTTATGTGTTTAGATGTATTTATATGTAAGTGTTTTATAGAAAAAGGTCTGAAATGTATGAATATGTAAGTATTTTGCAAGTATTTCAAGGGATTTATGAATTATTTATGTGTAAAGTTGGGTTAAGTATTGTTGAAATATTTCATGAATTGGACATACAATTTATTCATATATTTACATGTAGTTAAGCCATAATTATATTAATTATTAACAAATATAAATGAACAATAAATAATAGTGTTTTTCCCCAACACGAAGTTGCATGCTAGTTACTTTTTATCCTCAAAACAAATGACATTTCATTCGCGTGAATATAACAACAAGTATACTTTGACACCGACTGTTAAACGTCAAATTTATTGAGTTTTTTAACGAAATACGTGAAATAAAAGCAGTATTATTAATATTTATTGTAATCTTTTATAAATAAGAATGTCTGAACTTGTATGGGGCATCAAAAATGGCGATTTGGAACAAGTGAAGGATATTATTGAAAACAAGGTATTTCACAACAATAAATTGTATGTTTTGTGAATTATTTCGTAATTTATTTTATTTAGAATGTTGATATAAATATTGAAATTGATGGCAGACCGCCTCTGCATTATGCAGCTGATTATGGGCAATCTCACGTAATAGAATATTTGATTTCAAAAGGTGCAGACGTGAACGTAAGTTTTTATACCTGGAACTTAAAATAAATTAATTTCAGACGCCTGAAATATATTTATTTTAATTTCAGGCAAAAGACAAACATGGTATAACCTCAATCTTAGCTGCTATATGGGAAGGGCACACAAAATGTGTCCAATTACTGCTAGAAAACGTAAGTTTTAAATGATTTATTAAAAAGAAAAACGCGTAAAAACAATTGTTTGTGCGTTGCTAGGGAGCATCAAAACAAGGAAATGCGCCCGATGGAACTTCGTATCTAGATAGTGCCGAAAAAACAGAGATTAAACAACTGTTAGCTTAGTAACGTAAACAATAAACAACGAAATGACATGCATTTTTTTGTTAAATAAAACATATTAACAAATGTATTTTTATTGATTTTTGTATGTCCTCATTAATTTGAAGTTTTGCCGATAGATGGCAGTTACATAAAATTTAATTTGAACTAATTATTTATTTCATGAATAAAATCTGGTAGAAATAACAATTAAACTGTATTGAATTTAAATATAAATAAGTTTTGAGTATATTTTTAATAATATTTGTGTAAAAGTTGGTAATTATTCAAAATGGCGGCGACAACACGTCAAATTTATAAATACGTGTCATACGAAATATAAACAGTTTTAAAGGGCTTATAAACAGTAAAATACAAGTAAATACATCATGAATAAAGAGGAAACTTTAATTGAATTATCTGGAGACATGCAAAATGTCGAACCAAATACGAATAATAAAATTTTTGAGGAGTAAGTAGCGAAAATATGTTTGTACTTATTTACAACAATAAATTTATTTTAGTTTGTTGAAATATCAATTCCAAATGCCCCAAGCGCAGTTATGGATACAAGAACGACGAAATAATATACGGCCGTGGCTAGTATTTGTCCAAACTTCTAATTTTAAAGCGCCTCAATCAATAACTAGATTAAGTCGACGGGTTATGCGAAATTTAGATTATTTTCTGAGCAATTATTGCATAGTTTTCTTAATATTATGCGCTTATTGTTTAATTACAACCCCTTTATTGTTGTTAACTATGTGCGCGTCGCTTTATTTAAACTATAAATTATCGTTAAGAACTTTAAATTTCAAAATATTTGGCAGAGAATTGAATAAAACCCAACAGCAAATTTTGTTAATGGTCGCTTTTATCCCAGTTTTTTACTTGGTTGGAGCTACTCAGGCCTTATTTTGGACTTCAGGGGCTAGCGTGATCATTATTGGGCTGCATGCAATGTTTTATAATATTGACAATGTTTTACAAGAATCGGAACATGAATTTTTGGCGGAAAATGTATAATTGTTTATATAAATATTTTGTTATGCAAACTGTGTTTATTTTGTTAATATCTCCTTTATGAGTGAAAATATCGACGTAATTGTTGCAAAAATATGTTTAGGAAGGTTGAAATATTATATATACTTTATTAAAGTGGTTAAATTTTGTTTAAATTGTCTAGATAATCGGTTTAAATCTCTGAAAAAAAAATGTAAACATCAAAACTTTTTTTGGTAATAAATCCCATTGAAATTTACAGGAAACATCTGAAATTAACTGAAAATCATTTATTTACGTTTAAATTTTACTTTAAATTAGTCAAAATTGTTAATTTTTAATAAAAATGTCAGTTTGACAGCTAAATTTGAGGCTAAATATATTATCCAACCTGCATAACATTCGGTTTGACATCAGCGCTCAAATGCTCGAACTACACACAATGCTAATGACAGCGTCGGTATGGCAGTTTAACAAAATTATTAATTAAATGGTTAATAAATTGTCTAATATAGTTTTACATACATTTAGGGCATGGATAGTTTAATAAACTATTAATTATTGATATTTACAATAATGCAATTAACTCCGTCGGTAATTAGTTCGAGCATTTTGGCGCTGATGTCAAAGCACATGTTATGCAGGTTGGGTAGTATTTCAGATGGACCAAAATGGCGGCTGAGGTGAAATTACAATGACAAATAAATGTTTATTTAGAAGAAATTAGTGTTTTGTAATGTGTTTTAAATATGAAATATGTATATTTATATAGTTTTGCACATTCTATATCCTTCTTAAGTGTATTTTATGCAATAAATTGTAAGTAACTTGTAAAAATTTTATTCTTGGTTGGTTATGGTATCTGACTTTTTTATCTTTAGTTTTTGGGCTTATAAAATGTGTTTCGATGTATTTATATGTAAGAATTTTATGGGAAATGGTTTGGAATGTACGAATATGTAAGTATTTTGTGCATATCTTAAGTTGTTTATGAAATATTTATGTTTAAAGTTAGGTTAATCACAACACATGATTTTGACATACAATTTATTTCAGTTTATGTACAAATTAATATATTTTATACAATTTTTACATGTTTTTAATCATCTAGAGTTAAGTCTAACTCCAAATCAATTAAATCCAGCTGTGTAAAAGTATTTATTAACATGTACCGTGAAAATACAACATATAATTTTCTGAACCACACAAATTGGGATTTGTGCTCTTTCATAGCAGACAAAATAATTTGTTTTTCGTTATTTTTTAATATATATCTATGCGTAGATAGTATAAAACTTAGTGGTATGTCTAAAAATTGCCAGTATTTCCGTAAAATATTTATAGACTCCAAAGTATAGATTTTGCAATAATTCGGTAGCATTTTTTCAATACTTAAATAAGCAACTGCGTAATAAATACTTGTGTGGTTCATGTGTTTAGAAACACCATTTTTATCAAACGTAACGACAGCGTCAATTTGTAATGATTCAATATATTTTAAAATAATTTTTGCTAGAAGATCCGTCCGCCATTTTGTTTTTTCATCATCTTTAAATAGCGTACAATTGTACAAAATGATGTTGCTACTATCTATACCTAGTTTTAGGCAACTGTACCATAGTTCTTTTTGCCTAACTTTGCCTAAATTTTGTTTATTTCCAGTCGATAAACATAATAAAAATACTTTAGTATTTTGCTGTTTACATAGTTTGTATATTAGCGGCCCAAAAAACATTACTTCATCATCTGGATGTGCAATTACGATTAAAACACGATTTGATGGTTTTAAACATCTTTCATAACGTAAACTGTATCCGCGATTTAATAATTTTGATAGCAAAACACACAGGCAAAAATATGCCGCACAAAATATCACAAAATGCTCCAGTATGGACAAAATATACGTTACAACTCGTGAGAACAAACAATTTAATATATATTGAACACTAATGTACTCATATATATCCGCACAATCTTCAAAGGCAGTTGAAATATTGAAAAAAGTCATTATTTGTTACACATCACATCATAAGTTAGGTTGTCATTTTTTAATCACTTATTGGTTGTTTTAAAAACACTTTGGCACAAAATATTCTTCAAATATATCCAATCTTCTTTTAAAATAAGTTTTTAATATGTTTTATTTTTGTATTCGCAGTAAAAATATGAAAAAGTTGCTGTTGATTTAACCAAATTTTTGCGCAAAATCACACACACTTTTCTCACTTATATACACGTTTTTATGGCACAAAATTTATGCAAAACTATCCGAAAGAGTCTGTAAAGATGTATTCTTGTAGTTTCCCACGAAGTAACACTCAATATTCGGCACAAAATGTCTATAAGTAACACCAAACCTTCAACGAAGATTGTGTCAAACTTTCCACAAGTTTTTCGCAATTTTTCCCTATTTAACCACTTAAAATCGGAGTAATATCTTGCAAAATTATAAAATAATATATTTGACGAACTATTCCATGTGAATTTACTTCATAAACGCTTTAAAACGGGGCCAAAACTTTAAAAATAGCTGATTTAATTATAACCTTACTAAAATTAACCAATTTCCCATTTCAGCAAAAGTGACATCTTACAGCAATTGGCTGAACTGTAAAAGTTCAGCGAATTGCTGTAAGATGGCAGTGTGTGTGCTGTCAGTTTGTTGGGCTTTGAATTGTTGCGCGCTCAATAAAATGCATTTTTTGTTGAAATATTTTAGCAAATTAAAAAATACAATATATTTTAAGTATTTATTGAAAATTTTTATTACAAACTTAAATATTTATTTTAAACAACTCGTCGGACTTCAAAAAATCTTTTTAAATAATAAACTTGGCCTAGTGTCATAGCAACCAATATTAAAGCTTCAAAGAAACTCCAAAGAACAACTCTAGAGTTCGTAGACTCATTTATAGAACGGTGAATTCTGTCTCTAATCTGCATATATTCTTGTTCGTGTTTCACACCTAAAATACACATAAATTTAATGGTGAACCACTCGCACACGGTTGACAATAGGGCCTTAATTGTCTCAAATTTGAACTCTACAGGGTTGAAATTATATATAATCATCAAAAAAGTGGTTAAAAGTTGTATAGAAATTCATTGAATACGGGTCTGAAAACTCGTATTTTTTTCGAAAAAAATGAGAATGTTTGGCACTGAACCACTCGCACACGGTTAAAAATAGGGCCTCAATTATTTCAAATTTGAACTCTACATGGTTGAAATTATATATAACCGTCAAAAAAGTGGTTAAAAGTTGTATAGAAATTCATTAAAACCGGGTCCAAACACTCGTATTTTTTTCGTAAAAAATGACAATGTTTGGCAATGAACCACTCGCACACGGTTATAAATAGGGCTTTAATTGTTTTAAATTTGAACTCTACACGGTTCAAATTATATGTAACCATCAAAAAAGTGATTAAATTGCGGGTAAAATTGCATTAAATCCTGGTTCAAAAACTTCTAATTTTTCGGGAAAAATTGACAAAGTTTAGCGGCGTACCACTCGTACACGGTTAAAAATAGGGCCTTAATTCTTGCAAAATCATATTCCCCGATGTTTAAAATATATGTATACCAATTTTTAACCCCATATTAATTACTGTGTCCGTGTAATGCAGACATACCTGTTAATGTACCACTCAATTCTTTTATCATATGTTCCAATTTTTTATTGGGGTCAACATCGCCCCCCAAATCTTCTTCGGCCGCTTTTGGGGGTTCACCCACCGCCATGTTGAACATAACGACCTTTGGGGTCATTGTTGACATTTTATTTGAGAAACAATAAGTGTATACGCCGTTAGTGTGAGCGGCGAATGTGAATTTTCCCGATGTTTCTCGTTCCCCTTGGTAAATTATTTTATTGTCGGGCCCCACAATACGGACGTCTATATCTAGAAAGCCCCCTTCGGCAATTTCGAATGTTAGACCTGTAAATAAGTTAATTCTGTGAAAATTGCTTTTAAATTATTCAGAAATGTTTGAAATGAATGTAAATACATCTGAAACTACTGAAATATGTTCAAACTATAATATTTTCAAAGAAAAAAAGCCAAATTTTTCATGATGTAACACACATGTCAAAAACTTTAAAAAATACATGGAATACTTCCAAAATATTAAATACATCTGCTTAAAATCAATAGATTAACGTTTAAACTATATTATAAATACAAAATACTGCTGAAAAACTACTGAAAATTGACTGAAAACTCTAAAAATATGACTGAAAATGTACTAACCTAATTTGGTCCCAGTTTCTACCTTATCAAAAAAGCATTCTTCGGCATGTGCGTCCACTGTAATGAAGTAACTTTGTGAACAATGTATTAAATTACAAATTACAACAATTAGTATTGTTAATTTCTTCATTGTTAAAGAATTATAATCAAAAATGTTGAAAAATGACACGTATTTATGTGACAAGTAACTGGTATGACATGAGCGCCGAAATGTTCGAACTATGTATGAAGCAATAACTGTGTCGGTACGGTAGTTTAATAAAGTTTTATTTGCATGTTTTAATATCAATAATTATTAATTTATTGAACTATTTATGCTCTAAATATACTTAAAAATGTATTAAATGATTTATTTAACAAATTTTATTAAACTGTTGTACCGACACAGTTAATTGATTCATACATAGTTCGAGCATTTTGGCGCTGATGTCAAACCCAATGTTATGCAGGTTGGATAGTACATTTTAACCTTAAATTTCACTATTAAACTAATATTTTTATAAAATAATAAACATTTTAGACATATTTTAACCATGTATGAATGATTTTCAGTTAATTTTAAGTGTTTCCTGTAAGTTTCAGTCTGTTTTGTTACCTAATAAAAGTTTAAATGTTTTGGAAGAATCGCCCAAGATTTGGAAGTCTCTCATCTTAAAAATTGTTAAATATATCTTGTTTTAACTAATTGTAAGGGCTGTAAATGTTGTTATTTATATTTTAAACCCTGTAGAACACGTTTTTAATACTAGTTTTGCTGTATTTCAACCAGTAAATAAGTTATGAGTATCAGAAAACTCATGTTTTTTTGAGCTCAAATATCGTAACTTTTGTCTTATTTTCTTGTCGTTTTTAGATGATTCTCAACCAAATCATCAATGTGGAGTTGTAGCAGCCCAATCTAAACCCTTAGTAACACACGGGGGGCCCACTTTAGAAGGGCAGTTGCCGTGGTATGCGGCTTTATACTATCCAAAAGGAATCGACTTACAATATATCTGTGGGGCTTCGCAAATCACTTTAAGATACACTATAACTGCTGCGCATTGTGTTACGAAGAAATCTACGAATGAATCGGTACAAAACGATGATATTGAAGTATATTTAGGGAAGCACCAACTTAGAAAAGTTTGCGGGAAGAGTATACAAAATGCAGAGGTATGAAACGAAATTTTAACAAGTTAAAAATGTTTTAAATTGTTCATAACTTTCATAAAATTATTCAAAAAAGTCTGAAAATGTTCTAAATTGTTCCTAAGGGACTGAAAATTGTTTAAAATTGCTTGAAAGTTATTTATCTCTACCTACTTTTGAATTATTGCCCCAAAAGTCAATATATCTCACATTTAGATAAAAACTTGAAAATTTTCAAAAATCTAATTTTTATGTATTTAGATACTTCTCAATGCGCTGATTCCAAATTTTGAAACCGCAGGTCGATATCTCTTTTCGTTCTCGAGATATTTAGGTTTAAAGTTTTGCTCAAAACTGCCCATTTTTGGGTAATAACCCAAAAATGGGTCGAGATATGAATTTGGCGACATGACCATTCGATTCTACGGCCAAAATTACATAAGTGTACCAATTTTCATAATTTTTGAACACCGCATACAGTCTCTAAAGCAAAATAACTGAAAATGGCCAAAATCTGAAAAAATCCTAAGGGGTACCCCTTAGGATTTTTTCAGATTTTGGCCATTTTCAAACTTTTATTCATAAAAAATGAACCGGTTGGACAATAATTATAAAAATTGGTGTACTTATGTAATTTTGGCCGTAGAATCGAATGGTGATGTCACCAATTTCATATCTCGACCCATTTTTGGGTTATTACCCAAAAATGGGCAGTTTTGAGCAAAACTTTGATGTTAAATATCTCGAGAACGAAAAGAGATATCGACCTGCCGTTTCAAAATTTGGAATCAGCGCGTTGAGAAGTATCTAGATACATAAAAATTAGAATTTTGAAAATTTTCTAGTTTTTATCTAAATGTGGGGTATATTGACTTTTGGGGCAATAATTCAAAAATGGGTAGAGATATAAACTTGGTAGTAATATTATTTGATTGTAAGGGATTGTTTTATGTATTTATGAGTCTCTATCTCTAAATGTATAGAAGATATAATAAAAATGTTCAATGTATACGAAATTTTAACAAGTTAAAAATTTTTTAAATTGATTTTAACTGTCATAGAATTATTCAAAAATGTCTGAAAATGTTCTAAATTGTTCCTAAGGGACTGAAAATTGTTTAAAATTGCCTGAAAGTCATTCATAATTACTTATTTTTAAGTAATGATTTTTGGCAAACCAGTTTTGGAATTAGGTATAAGTTTGGGGCTCTGTATCTCGGAAACTAAATAAGATAGAGAGTTGATTCTTGAAAATTTGGATTCCTCAGACATTTTTGAGTATGTGTACCAGTTTTTATTATTTACTGTTGAATGGTTCAGAAATAAATTTATAAAAAGTAAAAAATGGCGATTTAAAGATGCATATTTACATTTTTTTTGGTTATTGAAAAACTACCCAATAGATTTTGATAAAAATTGGTATACATAGTCTAAAATGTATGAGGAATCCGAGTATCATACTTTTAAGCGTATATTTTAACCGTGTGGTGAAGAAAATACGGGGTATAATATTTAAAAAATATATATTTTTAACATTTAATGTGCCATACAAAGTATTTTATTTCATATTTTTACATTTATTGCATAAAAATACAGTAATTAACTCCAATTAACAAGCTTGGTAACGTAATAAAACCTGTCCGTTCCGTTAAAACTATAGGCAAGTACGTAGCGCGCCGACCAATTCTCGTTCACTTCCCTTCCAGCTTTTGTCCGCATCGCACGCTCTGTGTATGAGGTGTGCATGGTATTCCGACCCAGATCCACCTACGAGGGATGGAATCCAACCCCTACAGCTGAGCCCAGCAGTAGAGCACCAGGTATTCCTTGAGTAAAAGCAGGATATTCCTGAATAGAAGCAGTGGGTCTCCCCAGCACGTGGAAAACGTTATCGTTTAAATTGTAGTACAGGAAGCCCGCTCGTATTCGTCACAATAAACTCTGCGAAAGTGTATACCTGCTACATATAGGCTCGCCCGGAAAGCGAAAGCCTGTAGCTGTAAATATATACTAGTAGCTTTGTGGTTTGGGGCGAAAGGTTAACTATTATTATTGAGCGAAGCCCAACTGCAGTTCTTATTATAAAAAACCTGGCCAGGTGGCTGCAGTTGGGTGGATCCGGGGGCGGCGATAACGCAGAGTACCGTGTACGTAAGCGAGAGACTGTAAATCTGCAAAAATAAGGGGGGTGCTTGGTGCGCGACCATCGCTCCACGGCAGTTATAGTCAAGTAGGGCCCTAGCGGTCGAAATAGGACTGGTGGTCGCGAAGCAGACGAACCCCTGGACAGCGGCCGAAAGTGGATCGAAAAACGGGACATGACGACGCACAACAAAATGGCCGACAATCTGGCACGGCCAGGTAAATATCGTTCCACATTAAAATCATGATGGAAATGTTTGATTTTATACTAATAAATGTTTTGTGCAGGTTTTTCAGGTGCGACATCGAATCTGGAGGTGCCTGCAGTCAAAAAGGCATCAAGTTCCAGGCAACGCGACCCCAAAACAACAGCCAAAAGAGCCTCCAGATCCAGTCAATCGAGCCCCAAAGCAACGGCGGTGAGAATAATTTCCTGTAGTCAAAAAAGTTTATTAAAGTCTTTTATCATCTACAGACTTTAATCATCATTCAAATTGTTGTTCACATTGTTATTAATTTGTTAGAAATTTTTGGGAAAAAATAATAAAGTTAACAGATTAACCACTCGTACACCATTAAAAATAGGGCCTTAATTGTTTTATATTTAAATTCTACAAGATTGAAACTATGTGAAATCATCAAAAAACTCGTAAAAACGAGTTTAAAAATGCATTAAATTCGAGTTGAAAAACTTACTTTTTCTCAAAAAATTGATAAAATTTAGAACCGTACTACTCTGGCACGGTTATAAATAGGGCCTTAATTATTTCAAAATTGAACTCTACAGAGTTGAAATTATATGTAACCATCAAAAAAGTGGTTAAAATACTATTAAAAATGCATTAAATCCGGGTTGAAAAACTTATAATTTTTTCCCAAAAATTTGACAAAGTTTAACTGCGTACCACTCTTACACGGTTAAAAATAGGGCTTTAATTGTTACAAATTTGAACTCTACAGAGTTGAAATTATATGTGACCATTAAAAAAGTGGTTGAAACTTAATTAAAAATACATTAAATCCGGGTTCAAAAACTTGAATTTTTTCTCAATAATTTTACAAAGTTCAGAGACATACCATTCGTACACAATTGAAAATAGGGCCTTAATTGTTTTAAATTTGAACTCTGTAGGATTGAAATTATATGTAACAATTGAAAAAGGGGTTGAAACGTAATTAAAAATACATTAAATCCAGGTTCAAAGACTTGAATTTTCTCCCAAAAATATGACAAAATTTTATGGCATACCACTCGTACACAGTTACAAATAGGGCTTTAATTGTTTCAAATTTGAACTCTACAGAGTTGAAATTATATGTAACAATTAAAAAAGGGGTTGAAACGTAATTAAAAATACATTAAATCCGGGTTCAAAAACTTGAATTTTTTCTCAATAATTTTACAAAGTTTAGAGACATACCATTCGTACACAGTTGAAAATAGGGCCTTAATTGTTTCAAATTTGAACTCTACAGAGTTGAAATTATATGTAACAATTAAAAAAGGGGTTGAAACGTAATTAAAAATACATTAATTCCGGGTTCAAAAACTTTAATTTTTTCTCAATAATTTTACAAAGTTTAGAGACATACCATTCGTAAACAGTTGAAAATAGGGCCTTAATTGTTATAAATTTGAACTCTGTAGGGTGGAAATTATATGTAACAATTAAAAAAGGGGTTGAAACGTAATTAAAAATACATTAAATCCGGGTTCAAAAACTTGAATTTTTTCTCAATAATTTTACATAGTTTAGAGACATACCATTCGTACACAGTTGAAAATAGGGCCTTAATTGTTTCAAATTTGAACTCTGTAGAGTTGAAATTCTATGTAACAATTAAAAAAGGGGTTGAAACGTAATTAAAAATACATTAAATCCGGGTTCAAAAACTTTAATTTTTTCTCAATAATTTTACAAAGTTTAGAGACATACCATTCGTACACAGTTGAAAATAGGGCCTTAATTGTTTCAAATTTGAACTCTGTAGAGTTGAAATTCTATGTAACAATTAAAAAAGGGGTTGAAACGTAATTAAAAATACATTAAATCCGGGTTCAAAAACTTTAATTTTTTCTCAATAATTTTACAAAGTTTAGAGACATACCATTCGTACACAGTTGAAAATAGGGCCTTAATTGTTTTAAATTTGAACTCTGTAGGGTGGAAATTATATGTAACAATTAAAAAAGGGGTTGAAACTTAATTAAAAATACATTAAATCCGGGTTCAAAATTTGACAAAATTTAATGGCATCGCACTCGTACACAGTTACAAATAGGGCCTTAATTGTTTCAAATTTTAACTCTATAGGGGTGAAATTATATGTAACAATTAAAAAAGGGGTTGAAACGTAATTAAAAATACATTAAATCCGGGTTCAAAGACTTGAATTTTCCCCCAAAAATTTGACAAAATTTAATGGCATACCACTCGTACACAGTTACAATTAGGGCCTTAATTTTTCCAAAATCATATTCCCCAATGTTTAAAATTCTTTTAACAATGATTAAAGTGTATTAAAGCCTTTTGATGATGATTAAAGTATTGTAGAATAAGTTTAAATTGTTGTTGACATTGTTACTGACTTGTTAGTGTTTTTTCAGGGCATCAGCGTCATGTCCCGGGTTCCAGAGCGACGGGGTCCAGCGGCAGAGTATGAATGTTGTGTGTGAGGGCCCTCAGACTGAATGGTGTGTGCTGTATGTTGCATTAATCATTAATCATTTTCCTTTCCTTCCTGGCTGGCCGGCCCCTCTGCCTAAGTGGAGGGACCTTGACGCGGTGGCAGAGCTTAACCATCCCCCAAATTTGGGGGGTGGGACCAACGACTCCACAAATATTTCAATCATTTCAATGTTTTAAATGTTTTATGTCTTCTTATGTTCACAGGAAAGAAAAACATCTTCAACAAATAAATATATTGTAAAATTAATAAAGAATTGTTAATTATGTATGTTTTTATTTCCCTGTCCTAAGCCGCCCTAAAATAAGGCCCCTTCAGGGTAGAAAAGGGTCGGTGAACTACTAGCGATACCACACCCTAATTTGGGGTGGGTGTCCCCGCTAAATTGCTAAGCGGTTTGTGTCCGCGCTACGTAGTTCGCCGAATGCAACCCGCATTACACATATGTTAAGCGGCTCACGTGCTATTTAAATATATTTTACCCATTTCTGGGTGTGCCAATCGCAATCTGCTTTGTATATCAGTCAAAATAGGCCTTCCGTACATCGTGTGTACCTCCCTAAATGTTATTTTATTTCTAGGGGCTCCTTCAACGTGTCTATTTGTTCCACTTTCTTCAATCCTATCTGTAGAGGGTATGTTTTAGTATTTATGGCAAAATAACAATACAAATGTTAAACAATGTGTTGTAAAATGTTTTGTATGTACCTTTAATGTTGTCTGTCTTTAATGGGGCCCTGAAACTCGATTTTAAAGCTGTATTGGTCATCATTGTACAACAAACATTTCGCGCATAAATCTTGTGTTATTCGTTGTATAACTAGTGTAAATTCATCAATGGCACATCCTTCGAGTATTTTAACACTAATTGGTTCTTTGTCGCCCCGTTTTTCTCAATAAAATAGAAGAATTCCTTTCAAAACTAACCCCAACTTTCTTTGACAACAAGAGTCGCCGATACAGCAAATGCGCCCAAATTCTTGTCGTTTATTTTCATTTTACATATTTTTAATACTTTTACACCTTAATAACATATTAATAATTAATAATTTACAGCACTTCAAAACTTCTGCTGAGACTTAGTTATATTTGGTTAGAGGTTACGATTACGAATCAATACAAACCAATCAACAAATTAGGTATGAAAAAATATTTATTTTATTACAAATACATGATATAATGTCATATAAACTTAAATATTAATATATTACAGCTTAAACTATTATATTTCAATAATATTTTTACTAATTCAGTGCATTTTTCTTTTCAGTTGGTGGCAACACTGAAGCAGTACGATCGTCAACTCAGCGCGCATGCTACGCGGACAGTTGAACGACGCTTCTCCGCGAGTCCGCGTTCGGTGTTTTAAAATATTAATATGTGCGGAAATATTGCAAGAACAATAGAAAATTTGTCTGAAAGTGAAAGACAAAGTGTTAATCTAACGTTTCTAATAATAATTTTTACCGGAATCGTAATTTAAATGAGTGAAAACAATGAACTATGTGGGCCGTCTTTGGGAATCGTCGGAGCAACAATTGTAAGTACATATTAGTTGTTTATTTATATTTAAATGATACTAAATATACTTCAAACTATTAAAAACATTCCTACCTCATTAATTCTTATAATTTGACTTGTATTTCTCATGATTTCATGCATTTTAAGGTGTTTAAAATATCATGTAAATGTGTTTGTATTTATTTAAAGCATAAAATCGATCACAAAATGGCGTATTTTGTGTGTAAAACATACAAAAATGTCTATATTTTACGTTGAAATACATATATTGCTGTTTATTATGATTTTCCACATAAAATCCAAGATTTAATTTGTTAAAAACCGTCTCAAACTTGTACGCTCCGTAGATTGTTGCATGATCGCATACTTCGGAAAAGTTCGTACAGTGGCGTCGCATGCATCCGAATTGGTCTTTGAAAATTTATTTCTTTATATTTTAAAAATATTATTTAAATAGATGATTATTTTAATATTTAATTATTCATTTAATGGCGTAACCAATTATTAACAAATTAGTTATGTAATAATCACGCCACTGTAATTATTGTTTTAAAGGTTTTAATAGTGTAATATTGTTGTATATTGTTGCAAATTAGCAACAATGGTAAGTTTAAATAATAGTTTAACTGTTTTAATAGTTATTTTTGCTGATAACATGTTTTATTATTGAAATATTTGTATTTTAAAATATTTGTTTTTCTTTGTTCCAGTGGCGTACCGGAGCTGTCTTGAGGGGGTTGCTGTTTGCTGGTAGCTGAGCTGTGTTCATCAATGTAAGTCGTTATAATATGTGCCTCTCTTCACTGTCGCTTTTTTGCTATTTTTTTCAGCTTAACACAAAAGTAAATTCATTTTTCTCCTGAAAATATGGTTTATGTTGTTGAATTTAATTCAAATAATCATATTTTCTTCTATATTTCTTTTCCGAGGCACATTGTGAATGTCTATCTATGTTATTAACATCGGGCGTCGTTACTCGTTACAATTTCGTAAATAAATTGGCGAAACTTTTAGAAATAATTAGCTTTTTTTAATTTTTAAATTAGTTTATTTAAATATCCGTTCGTTCAGTGATAGGTTTCTTTCCCTAAAAAATTGTATTTGTTTAAATTAATATTTAAACAAGTACAGTTTACAATACAGGGTTCCAGTGAAGTTTCTAAAGGCTGGTTTAAGCCTTTGATCAACAGCAGGGCTTTTCTAAAGCTTTGTCTAAGGCTTTAAGGACTTTAAGGCCAATCTACAACCACCAGAAGGCAGCAAATAGTTAGAATTATTTTAGTTATTAAAGTCGCGATTAATTTTTTGCTAATATTACATTAAAATTAAATTTATTTGCATTTTAAAGTTAGGATAAAATATAATTAAAGTTTCGCCGATACTTTTTCGGGTTCGGGTCGGTTTCCGCGATATTTAAGGACAGGGTAGCGTAGTTTTTATTTGGAGTGTCTACCCCATTATTTAATTTAATAATACACATCATTAGTTGTTAAATAAATGGCTAGAAATGTAAAATACTCGGGTTCAAAACTATATTTTTTTAAAGTTCAGATTCAAAAGTGTTCAATAGATTTACAGTAAAAATATATTGTATATTTATTATTGTTTAGAGTGGTTTGCTACTCTTATATTTCTGTTTTTATTAATGGGTCCTCCACTACAATAAAAAATTAAAAACATGGGTCATTTAGAATAAAAAAAATTCTTAAAATTGTGTTTAAAAAAAATTAAAATATTCTAGTTTTTAATGCCATTAACATCTACGTCACACATCTACTCTATTCCAAATTATTATTACTTCAAGCCTTCTGCTTTATTTGACAGTAAATATGTTGAATGACAGGCTGCCAGTGGCAATAAACAGATTATTGTATGATATACTTAATTTTTTATTATTTTTTTTTTTAATTATTTTTTATTGACCACGAAAATTATGTTCTATTCCAAATTCTTGTTAATTTCAAGCCTGCAGCTGTCGCTTTTTTTATAAGTGAAAGATATGTTGAATGACGTAGCTGCCAGTGGCAATAAAAAACGTGAACTATTGTATTAAAAATTTAAAAAAATAGTGGAGGACCTCATTGTATAATTTATTTAAAGACGTACACATATTTTTATATTTAAATTTATTTAATTTTGTAGTAAATAATTAAAGAATAGACACTTCATTTAGAAACGAAACTACATTTATCAATGATCTATGGCACCGGCTGTAGATCGTAAAAACAGTAGATTTTTCGCGATTTCAGGTAAAAAAAAACATCAGTTGAAGAAAGAAGAACCTTTTTCCCTGCATGCTTTTGCTTTTTTTTCAGTTTTCCTCTTTACTATCCAAGCAGCTCTTTCTAGTATGTCCCTATTAGATTAAAATCAATTTCCCAAGAACGGCTGGGACCCATTGGGCAAACTTGGTCGTTCTTTTCGCTGCTCCCCTCTGGGATAGGGCAGTGGGGCCTCTGGGAAGGACGCCTGTACCCACACTATGGGCCGCCGGACTGAGTAACCCCCTGTACTGATTCCCAGTTTTTAAGTAGATAGAAATGCATCAGATACACTTAAATTTAATTAAATTTGCAGTTAAAGTTCTAGTTTTAAATTAGCACAAATAGTTTATTTGGGTTTTAAAGTTTTAATTTTCAGTTTTAAATAGTTTCAATTAGTTTGCTTGCATTTTAAAGTATTAGATTATAGTTTTAACTTATTAAATTGTAGTTACACACATTTGCTTTTGTATTAATTTAGCAAAAACACACATACACACACAATAATATATCTATTAAAGTTAATAGATATATGAAGAAAATGCGTTTTTAGTATTCGCGTTAGCTTTTGAATAATTTTGTCCGTTCGTCGCCGCGATTTCGTCCGTATATATTGTTGATTTCTTATGTATTTATGTATGTATATTATGTATTTATGTATGTATGTATATTATGTATATTATGGTTAGGGCGTGAGCAGTTTCAACGGGGCCTCCTGAGCTAACTTTTCCCTTTCAGGTGCCGGGGCCGTTAGGCGGTGGGGCGTCTAGCGGTACTCGGCCCCTTTCCTTTCTCGCTGCAACTAAAGTTGTGGGCTTGAAAGAGCGTTAACTGGACTTTGTCCGGGGCCTGGTCTGCCACACTCGCGGTGGTGCGAACCTCTTAGCCATTGCGGTGGATGCATCCGTGGCGGAGGAAGACCCTAGGGACGTACACGCTTTACACAACTCAACACCGACGTTGAGAACACATTGTTAGGTTCCCCCATTTTTATATGTATATGTATGTTTACTTTTCAGTTTTATCAGGAGGCCCACATCATCATTTATTTATTTATTTGTGTTTTATGTGTATTTTTTAGCTAAAATTTTAGGTAGGATGTATAAAACCAATAATAATTAATAATAAATTATCTAATTGCGGTAAAATATAACTTAAACTTCGAGGAAAAGGTCGAATATTACAGATTAACTTTCAAAAAATAATGTACATTTCTCTTTCAGGATTTTTTTCTTATAAAAAAATTAATATTTCCAAAACTGAAACAGATAGGGACTTATAATTAACATATTTGAATTCAGTAGGGTTGTTTTCATAAGAAAAAATTAGTTTCAGAATTTCAGGACAGCTGAAACTTATTAAAATTCGTCATTTTCTTCATAAACTCTATGTACTCTATGTGCACTTAAGTGGCGCTCTATACTTCAGTAAGAAATGAGTACACTGCCTTTAGAAAAATCTATGCACTTCATTTTCAACCAATCACAAGTTAAAGTTTAAAATGACAACTAGTCACCAGTCAATGACAATTTACTTAGAAAATAATTGCGGTACCCTTTGGCCAATTAGAATTTAGCTTAGAGATGGCAGCAATTCAAATCAACCAATAAAAAATTGAGTTTCAAAGTGAAAGCCAGTGTTCCCAACAATTAGTAAATAAAAATAACTAGTAGTTGTCGCCAACTGTTGATACAAAATGTTACTAGTTAAATAGTTCAGTGTTTTGACGAGTGATGGCGCTTGGGTGCAAATTAATTTAAAAATTTGTTAATTGTAGTTTTTAGTAAATATTAATAATTTAATAAGATTATTAATGGAAATTGTGATATTTAACTGAAAGATTAATGTGTTTTTTTATGTTGTTAATTAACTATTGGTAATAGTGGAACAAACGAACGCCAAAATGGAGGTTATCTGTCACTGTGATATTGATTTGAACGACAAAATAGTTAAAATAGGTAATATATATTTAAAAAGTAACTAGTAATTATTAATATTATCTTTTCTGATAATGTTATCTACATAATTTATTTGTTCAAGTTTCCCTTTACGTCATTTGTTTTAATTTAAAAAATTTTAATCGTTGTAAAATCCATAATTGTCATTCATTCATATTTTTTTAATCAAATGTCACGTGAATATCAATTATTTTAATTGTGTCAATGTCACCCACAAGTTTTTTGATTAAAAAAGTGCAATGTAATTCATTTTAGATGTCAAAAATAACAAAAAACCCAAGATGTCATAGGAAATAATTGAAAGGCGAAGGCAAGCAGTCAGTGGTTCATTTGTTACTTAAAAATATATAGTCCATATATCGTAACCATGGCAATTTTACCGGAGAATAATATCTATGGCAACGAATTGGTTTATAAAAAGAAAGAACGGCGTTGTATTTTAATATGTGGTCAGTATTCATATTTAAATTTTCTTAGTAGGCCTTGACCAAAAAATTACCCCCTCCACTTTTTAATACAGCATTCAGTTTGAAATAGATTTATTTATTATTTTTTGCTATCTAGTTGTAAAACATTTGAATAGTGCAACTCATCATTTTAATAGATAATCATAGTGTGCGTTAGATAGTTAATAATTGGAAGCTTTGATCAAAGTATGTCATGCAATATGTGTTGTTTTTTCTTCCATAAAATTTCCAGTAAGTGTTATTTACCTAGCAACAAGTGTTTACATATATGCTTTTGCTTAGTAACCATTTTTGGTTTGATTGTTTTTTGAGTTTTTGCTTAGCAACCATTGTTTTTTTTACATAGCGACCATCGTTTTTTGATCATTTTAATAGAGAAATAATTTTTTTAGGGCATGTACCGGCCCGAATGGTATTATATCTTCTAAGTTGGTCTGGATTTTTGGTTTCCTTTATGATGAGAACTGATATTAATTTGGCTATCGTTGCTATGGTGGAACAACCGACTTATACAAACATTTCAACTGTTTTGGAGGATCCTGATCGTTGTTTTGACGACAGTAACGATGGAAACGCAACAGATATAGTTAATTATGGCACATTAAATTGGTCTCCTGATGTTCAGTCGTATATTTTGGCCAGTTTTTATTGGGCGTATATTGTTTCGCAAGTTATTGGCGGAGCGGCGACGCAAAAATTTGGAACTAAAAAAGTCTTCGGTTGGGCACAATTTATGACGGCTGTATGTTCTCTTTTAATTCCGATTTCTGCGGAGACTAGCTACGTTTTAGTCATTTTATTGAGATGTATTCAAGGCTTTGCCAGTGGGCTCACATGGCCGGCAATGTATACGTTAGTTGGCCATTGGATTCCGACCCCAGAACGGAGTAGATTTATGTCCAGTTTTCAAGGATTTTCCATAGGTATTATTCTAGTTTTAAACATATTTCAGTAGTGTTTTTTGCCATTAAATTTAAAACAATTAACCAGAACTCAAAAAATCATATTTTCAATTTTGAATCCTCCCCACCCAAAACTGGGTAGAGTTACATTAATTAAACCTCAAAATTCGTAATCCTCATATATTTGTTACCCCATATACCAATTTTTATTTATAAACGATGAGTGGTTCCAGAATTATTTTAGAAAAAGTAAAATATTGCACAACTCAAAAAATATAAAAATTTGTTTTGTATAAAAAAATAAATGTCTCGGACACAGTTAAAGATATTAAGTTGATTGATTCCAGAATGTTTGTAGCATATGTGTTCAAAGTTATATTCTTTACAATTGAGTGGTTTAGTTTTTATTTAAAGTTTTGTATAACTTGGTACCCAAAAAAAATATATTTTTGTTAATAATTTCTAAACCATACAACCGTTATTAATAAAAATTAGTATATACATGCATTAAACCACTCTAAATAATAATATATACCCATAATATTTTAACTATAAGTAGTTTAAATTTTATTTAAAAAATAAAGTTGGTTATCAAAACTACTTTCCACTTTTTTGAACAAAATTAATTTTACATTTTTAAAATAATTCGCGAACCGCTCATCGGTTTATAACAAAAATTGGTATACATGTCAAACAAATATGTCTGAGTGCAAATCTGAAGGAATTACGGCCGTATATTTAACCGTGCCAGAGTGGCACACCAATTTTTCCGAGAGTAATTTGTTCAATAATTTATGAACCACTTACAGTTAAAATATATTTTATATAAATTATTATTTAGAATGGTTTAGAGCGTATTTGTACCAATTTTTATTATTTACAGTTGAGTGGTTTAGAAGTTATTAACAAAAATATATTTTTTACAATTTTGTGCCACTCTTCAGTAAATAATGAATAACCTAATTGGAGATATTAATATTTTAGGCATTGGCCTGACATATCCTCTATGCGGAGTTTTAATCGCAAATTTAGGCTGGAAATCAGTTTTTTTCACTACCGGAACAATCGGTATTTCATGGTGCATTCTCTGGTATTTACTTGCATTTGACCATCCGGATATTCATCCCCGTATATCGGAAGAGGAAGCGAATTACATCAAACAAAACACCATCTCTGATTGGGCCACCAATAAACAAAGGAAAGTGCCATGGAAACACATCTTAACCTCACTTCCGGCCTGGAGTATTGGTCTTACAACATTTGGACGTATTTGGATTCATTATACATTTATTATTAACGGGCCACAGTATATGAAGAGTATTTTAGGATTTAAAATACAACAAAACGGGCTTTTAAGCGGTCTGCCGTTCATTTGTTCGTACTTGAGCAGTGTTTTGTTCTGTTATATCGCTGATTTTTTGAGCCAGAAATATTTGAGTTTGACGAATGTGCGGAAAATATTTACTATGTTGGCGCAGGTGGTGCCGGGTTTGCTCATTGTCCTGATTGGTTACATTGGATGTAATATTATACCTGTTTTGATTGTATGGTTTATTGCTGTGACATTTATTACAGCAGCGTATGCGGGCGCAATGGCCAATGTAGTAGATATTAGCCCGAATTTGGCGGGACCAGTTTTGGCGTTTGCTCAGACCATTCACATGACTGCAAGTTTTATTAGCCCTCTAGTGGCTGGGTATTTAACTCGCGATGGACATAATTTAGAAGCCTGGCGAAACGTTTTTTTAACATCTTGTATCGTTGCCTGTTTGACTTATATAATATATCAAGTTTGGGGTACCGCTGAGGTCCAATATTGGGATAATCCAAATTTTAACAGTGATAAAAAACGTCTTTCGCGTGAAGAATTCGAAGAAAATATTGATGTTCAAGCACCTATGATAGACAAAAATAAAGATTCGGGTGACAACAGCCCTATATAATATTTGTGATAATTTTTCATAGCTCTCTTTACCGTAAATTCAGGGATTTTAGGTTTTTCTCTATCTAAAAACGTAGTATTGTAGATATAAAACTCTTCTGGTAACGTAACAATTGGAAAAACGGTGAAAAAATAGCGGTTGCTAAGGAAAAACTTGAAAATAAACAACGGTTGCTATGCAAAATCATGAAAAAACAACGGTTGCTAGGGTAAATCACGAAATAAACACCGGTTGCTAAGCAATATCGTGAAAATAACAAGCGTTGCTAGGGGTTTAATGGGTTATGTTACGTTGCTAGGATATGTGATTTGAGACGTTGTTATTGGATGGGCAACAATACAACGTCTCATTGTTAGAAAGAAAACAGTATTTTTATATTTGTTAAGTAGTTACTATGAGTAGCGAAAGTATTGTTATAAAAATATATTTTTAATTAGAATGTACTTATAATTACAATGTTTTGATATTTAAAAAGCATTCCAAATGAGCTTAATATAATAAAAAAGCTCTAAAACTTTTAAAGTGTAGCACAATAAACAATTCAGCAATTTATTCTTGCCATTATTACAACAACACACCCAATAATCACTTAAATAATGCAAAAATTGCTTAAACTCTACGTACTCATACTAAATAGGTTCACAGCCTAAACTCTATCACTCTTCAAGATGAAAAGTGGAACGCAGCCAGTTTTACGCCATCTATCCACAAACCGTTGAATTAGCTTAGCATGTACACAAACCGGTTAGCACAGACACTTACCAGAAATTCAAAAAAGTTTAGGGTGTTGCCGTAGAATGTAGACTTGTTATATATCATTGAAAAGCTTATAAAATAAGTAAAAAGATGAGACTTTTTTCAATATAGATTGCCATTTAAAAAATCATAAGTTTGTGTTATATCTTGAGAATTATAAAGTTTTCAAAAAATCTAATTACGCCATTTTATGTTACCTATAAAACGTTACAAAATTTGTTAAAACAATTTTTTTCTAACTACCATAATAAATAAGTTATGAGATATTTTCGAAATGAGCGAAAAACAAGTTTTTGCCTGTAGCTCAGAAACAAAAGAAGATTCCTGTGGTGACTATTAAACTTTTCTCAAAAAGTTGACCCTGGAATGTGCAAACGATTTTGCTCTATCAGTAATATTTCCCGAGATACCCTATAAAAACATAGAAAATGAGACACCCTGTATTTAAAATTACAATGTTTTTGATATTTAAAAAGCATTCCAAATGAGCTTACTATAATAAAAAAAAGCTCTAAAACTTTTAAAGTGTAGCACAATAAACAATTCAGCAATTTATTTTTGCCATTATTACAACAGTACACCCAATAATCACTTAAATAATGCAAAAATTGCTTAAACTCTACGTACTCACACTAAATAGGTTCACAGCCTAAACTCTATTACTCTCCAAGATAAAAAGTGGAACGCAGCCAATTTTGCGCCATCTATCCACAAACCGTTGAACTAGCTTAGCATGTACACAAACCGGTTAGCACAGACACTTACCAGAAATTCAAAAAAGTTCAGGGTGTTGCCGTAGGATGACGTTAGTAGTATTATCGGTACGGAAGACATTTTGGTTTGTGACGCGTAGTAATTGCTGTCAAATAATAGAGCTGAATTTTAATGAAATTTGTTGATTTTCTCCGATTGTTAATAAAAATATTGTAGATTGGTGTTTTTAAAGTGTTGTTTAATAGTTTTTTTTAGTAATAATAAGTTGGAAAAATGTGTTTAAATGGTGCAAAAACATGAGTGAATTTTACTGGTGATTTTCGTCATTGTTTGAGCATTTTTGTGCAAAATAAGTACAAATATTTATATTGGGAACATAATGGCACAAAATACAAATAATATAGAATATGTGCAACTAGTAGATGTGCCGATTTATGAAGAAAATGAGACACAGTGTATACAGATTGATGATGAAGAAAATACAGCTGAAATGACTGAAATTGTTACAATTAATGACGAAAATCATCAAATAGAAGAAGTAGAATATATAGAGGCCGAAGAATTAGATGAAAACCATACAATTATTGTACATGACGGTAAACAATATGTAATACCTACCGATCAATTACATCAAGCTGGGAATACGATAATACTTGAAGAAAACTCTGAAAATATTGCTGAAAATGATGAAAACATTATTGAAAACGATACAGAAGACAATAATATGTACTTTAGTGAAGAAAATAGCGAGATATCAGAGCAATATGCGGTGTTAAAAGATGGCAAATTACACATTCGAGACCAAAATTCTGAAATGACAGAAAAACTTCGTGATTTCGAACAATCACTCAATAATTTCGACTCTAATGATTATGAAAATGATGATGACAATCAAGAAAACGATTCATCTCAAGAGGAAGACGAACTATTATCGCAAATAACCGGTAAAAATCTCTTAACTGGACAGACAATTTCGCTTAGTGGTTTTTTGGAAAAACTGAAGAAGAAAAACTTACATACAGTGAATCCAAAGAAACAGACTCACAAATCGTCTAATTTGAATCAAGTTCAGGGTGATTACATGTTGGTACCTCCCGTTAATAGACGTGTAGTTGTCGGAAGAACACCAGATGGTAGAAAGTTAATTGGACGGATTTTGCAAATTCAGAAGAAAATTACGCCCGTTGAGGCGGCACAACTTGTACCAAGACGACAAAATCAAGTAAGGAAATTGAAATAAGAAAATTGGGTTGTTTTGTTAGTAGTTAGTCTTTTGTTTAAGTTAGGCTTCAGCCCTATATATTTGTGATAATTTTTATCTAAAAATTTAGTATTGTATATAAAAAACTCTTTTAGTAGCGTAACAATTGGAAAAACGGTGGAAAAAATAGCGGTTGCTAAGGAAAAACGTAAAAATAAACAACGGTTGCTATGCAAAATCAAGAAAAAACAATGTTTTCTAAGGTTAATCATGAAATAAACTTTCGTTACTAAGCAATATCGTGAAATAAAGGTGGGTTGCTAACGGTTTAATCGGTTGTTTGTTACGTTGCTAAGATATTATTTTATAAATTGAATCTAATCTAACTGAAGCTAATCTAACTGAGACTAAAGCTAACTAAACCTAACTAAGACCATATTTTAAGCATAAATTTTTTGCAGAAACCAAAACGGCAACATCGCATTTCTGCTGATTCAACTGGTACCAACATATTATTTTCTGGAGAAAATCCACCAAAATATAGTCCTCTATTAGATGATCATGTCTCCCGGACTTTAGCTGGTCTCATGGACCTAGAAAGTGTCAGTAAAAACTTAATCGGTCGCAAATTAATCGTCCGGCATGTTCAGAGGCGTAGCGTAAGGGGCAAAACAATGGGGGCATCACGTAAAATCAATTATTATAGCGGAAGGATGCGAAAAAACGGTGAGACATCCTGGGTCTTTAACGCTGATAATCCTTGTGAGAAATTAGACAGTTCTGGCAATGCGATAGACTTAAATGTTACTAATAATGATCCGCAACAAATCAATATGGCTGATAGTGATCCCACTTCTGATGTATTAGATGAGGAGGGGGTAGATGGTGACCCAATCACGCTTTTTTTAACAGTTACACAAGACGAATTCGGCAAGAAAAAAACTAAAGTTTCTATTCCGCAATTAGGAAATAATACGATGAAGAAAATTAAAAATAATACTGAAGATAATAATTCAAATAGTGGTTTATCTTTAAATATATGTCATATATGTAACAAAAAATTTCAAACGGCCGGAAGTTTAAGGCGTCACGCATCAATACACGATCCCAATTTAAGACCATTGCAATGTCTGCAATGTTTAGCGAGATTTACGGACGAATCCAGCCTAAAAAAACACTTAGTGCTCCATTCAGGGCTTCGCCCTCATGTTTGCACCGTATGCGGTAAGAATTTCGCTCATCGGGGCGACTTAAACTTTCATAATCGGACGCACGACCCCGTCAAAAAATATAAATGCGATATTTGCGCTAAAACTTTCCATCGCCATAGTAATTTAATCCGCCATCTTGAAATACACAAACAACAAACACCCGTTGCTCAGGAAATGCCCGCTGAGGAGGGCGTTGCTATGGAGAAACAGTCGCCGTATGTTTGCGAGACGTGTGGATGTCAATATAATTTTGTTTCGAGTCTAACGAGGCATATTGTCACCCATCATATGAAAAATGAAGAAAGTGATGAAAAAATGATTGAATAATTATTAACAATGATTCATATTATGTAAATATTATTTATATATAATTAAAATTTTGTATAATAAAAATGTGTTTGAATTTTCCCGCCTTTATATTTCACATTCATGTTATAAAATTTCCCGCCTTTTTATTTGCAAATAACTTCACATTAATCACGCATTACAGCTAATCTCATATTGATAATAGTAAAGCGGGAAAATTCAAATTATTTATTACAAATTTTTTTTACAACTTGTTGCTTGTCTTATATGTAAATAATTAACAACCAATAATAACAAATGACAACAATGTAAAACAATGCTTGATAAATCAGTGCTTGGATACGTGTTCCAACTTGTTTCTAACAATCCTAAAACCAGGAATACCACAACAGGATACCTTAAATTCCACCCTAAATAAACTAATCCAAAGAAGTACCAACTGTAAAATTGATAATGCAAACTTCTAGAAAATGAAATCCCTATTAAGTTGGTGACAAAAAACGGCAGCACAAACAATTGCGCAGAGCTCGAAAAATCGATAGTGAATTGTTTTTCCGATTGTTGTAATCCTTGTTCATATGTTTCAAGAAACTTTTCTTCCATATTATTAAACTTCTGATTCTGTTTTGTCTTCTTGACGTTCTTCTTTTGTTTTCCATTGTCTAATTGTGGCGTCAATTGTTTCTCCAATTGTTTTAATTTCGCGTAACTTGTTAAATATTTCCAAATCATTGGCGCAAAAATTAACAATAAAAACAAATGACATAGGAGTAAAGACATATGAAAAACGCGACTCTCAAATGTTTCTATGGACAGGAAACGGAAATTTACGGTCCATTTGTGGTCGAAAATTCGGCCAATATTAAATGATCTTTCGATATAACCGAAACAATTGACATATAAAAATGGTAGGCCTAATAACAATTGAATTACGGCGCAAATTAAAATATTTATAACTGTGTTTTTTAAACCGCAACACGCTAAAAATGCTAAAAACAAACATGGAGCGTACAACAATATGTTCATTTTGACCCCAACAGCTAAAGAGTAAAATATTGACCCCATTTTCCAAAAATCGGCTAAAAACAAATTTAACGCCACAAAAAACAACAAAACAGCCCAACAATCATTAAACAATCGCAAAGAATATATTGAATGAATCCTATAGGATGTTAAAGTTGTCAAAACAATCGCATACGGTGGTAATTTCTTCGTTTTTTCATAAATTCTCAACGTTAAAAACAATTGAAACAAATATAAAACAATGAAAATGTATTGCGCTAGTCTTATGTTTTCCCCTTGCGATGTTATATAATAAAAAAATGAATAAATGTATAGAAAACCCGCTGGATAAACAAGTGGTCCTGTATCACCTAGGAAACAGACACAACAATGGTTAATTATTTGTTTTACGTAGCAACCAATAATAAAATACCTTTTAATTGTGTATAATCTAGTGTGCCATTTAAAAAGCCTTCACATTCTTGCATATAAGCCCGCCAATCAATTTCTGTATACGGCACATAGTTAACAATTAAAATGTTCAACACTAGCTCAACAATTAACAACAAATACCCAATTGTCATAGTGTGTTTAGGGTTTATTAATAATTCTTTTATGTAATTAAGGTTTAAATATTTCATTTTTTGTTTAAATTGAGCCTTTTCAACTTTTTTTGGTCGTCCCATATTTTGTTTTTGAGCACAAGATGTTTCTAAAAATAATTTAGAGGTTAATCACATATTTTTATTAATTTATTAGTTAAGTATTGTTGCAAACAATTAATTATTGACATAAATACTTACTTGAGATAATAAATTTATTTAAATTTTATATTTTAACTTAGAAAAACTGTTTTTAAAATTGAAAAATTACTACGAAATTTAACACATTTTTTTAAGCTCAACTTTTTAGTGGGATTGTACTTTTGGAGCGGGATTTGTCCGCTAGGTGGCAAGTTACCTTCAAATGTCAATTTGATTTTTGTTGAAAAGACATTAAATTAGAATAAAATGTGGGTTCTAAGTGTCAAATATTATTGAAATATTAAAAAGTAATAAGTTTTTTATAAGTTACAAATCATTTCAAAGTGTATTCTATAAGTTTTGTGGTTTAAACACAACAATTTATAAGATGTCGCTTCTGTTTTAATCGATTTGAATATTTTGTGTTTTCGTAATCGATTTCTGCCCCAAAATCCCTCTAACGGCGACTTACAAAACTGTCAGTAACATTCTAAACTTCGGCGAAGACATACGCAATTTGAAAACGTCCGATGTAACAGTATTACGTAACCTTCAAAAACGTGATTATATCCCAAGTTAGCGCTCTGCCCCATGTGTAGTAGGGCCCCCCACAGTGTCAAACGTCTGTAGAAGACAGGAGCCCTATTTACTTATATCTAGTTTTTGAGGAAACAGAAATATACTCGCTTAAATTCCGAAAAAAGTGATTTATTATTTGAAGTGTTTCTCTGTGGTTTTCTGCCTCGGTGGGCCCCATATTTGGGGGCCAAGTGTCACAGAAATCTCTCATGAAAGAAATGAAGAGATAGGGGTAATATTTATTTTAAAAAAATGGGTAAAAAAACAAGGAAAACTCGATGGAGAACTTTATCGATAGGAGGTATGTTTAAATTTGATTTCCCACACCTTAAAATTGATTTGACCTGAAAAAAGGTTTAAAATATACTTAAAGGTTAAATTTGTAAAATTACATGTGCGATTTTTGCCGGATGTAACGAGTTACATTGATAATTCATCCTGTAATATCACAATTTTTTTAATTTTAAATTTTTTTATTTATCACTTCAAAAAATTGATTTTTTCATCTTTTTGTGTTGTCTTGGAAACACACCCCCTTCAACTGTTACTTCCGGCATATTCCCGACAGTGTTTTGTTTGTGAAACAATTGCTACGCCTCCCGTAGGCTTTTGTTTTTAACATTGTAAACTATTTTTTTTTTCTATCTTTAAATATATTTTAGACTTAATTACATAATTTAGACTTTGAAATTCGTACTTAACCTAAGTTTTAACGCACGTGGTTAAATTTTTAGACAACCCAAGTGATACTGAAAGTCAAGGGGGGGATTTTGGGAAATTTCCCCCTAAAAAATGGGGGGCTACTAAGTTTAATTCAAGTCATAGTACTCCCACTAAATCTAGAGACAGTTTTTCAAAATGGACTTCTCGTTCAAATTCAAATACTTCAGAGAATAAAATAACATTTAATGAAGGTAAAAACTTAGTCAAATACTAGTAGCGCGCTAGTAAACTTACTAATGTGTTAAATATGTCAAGTTTAAATATTTATCTAGAAGATTAAGACGAATTAGTATAGCGTACTAGCGCGCCGCGCCGGTCTACTATCTTTTAAAATAAACATGAACTTTGGAATTTTAAATTTTGATATTTTTTATAAACTTTAAGACGAATATACACGTATTACGACCCCGAGACAAGATGTACTATTTAAAAAAGGATATTTAAGTAAACCGAAACAACAGAATACCTCAAATTCAAACCGGAAGTCGTTGACTTCGGCCGGAAATAGCACAGGAGATGGAACTCCAGATCACCATAGCGCAGGTATTATTATTATATTTCTTGTGTCTATGTGGCTAAACGGTTAAAAAAATCGACTTATTTTTTTATAAATTGATCTATTTTTAAACGCCGTGTGACTTCTGTTTGTACGTATGTGTGTTATATATAACTATAGTTATATTTAAACTCAATAAAAACTCATGATTTGGTGACATGTGCTTCTTATGTAATAGACAAATTTGTATCAGTTTCGGCATCAATTTGAACGGTAAATAATTTAGATACATTGTTTTAAATATACAATATGAATTTTGTATATTTTGAACAGCTTGGATACCAAATTTTTGTAAAATCGGCTTAATAGTTTTGAAGTAATTAAAGAAAATTTGAAATTTATTCTTAACTCTATTTTTTTGTGAGATTAAACATTAAATATCTCTGATACCTTTGAAGATATCACTTTAATTTTTATTGCAATGGATTCGCCTATGTTTTAACTATATCTATACTTATTTTCATTATTTAATATTTAACAGTTCAAATTTTTTTTAAAAAAACGTAAAATCCGGTTCATATACTCTACAAGTACTCTAAAAATCACACAGCCAAAACTCTATACCCTCCAAAGTGTATAGTGGAACGCAGCCAAATTTCCGCCATCTATTGACAATTCCATGAACTATTATTAGCGTGGACACAAACCGCTTAGCAAAGACACAAACCTTGAATTTTAAAGAAATATTTTTTTGATTGTTTTAAGCCGTTTTGGTAAAAAATAAATATTTATAGATGGTGCTGATTACGAACAAGAACCGGAAGTGGAATTTTATCCACCGGAAATCTATCCAACACCATTATATTTTGTAAATTATGATTCACAAAATCATCATCAACAACATTCGTTGTTGTTGTACGATCCCTATGGCAACACAACTGTTTATTACCCTCCAATGTTTCCGGAACCCACAACGGACGTACAGGTAACTGAGGAACCCACAATAGATGACGACGAAAACTTGGGCGATTTAGAGAAAAAACGTAATAGTCTCGACAGTGATGATTTCGAAACGGGCACTGAAACTGAAGGGGAGAATTCACCCTCAAATACATCCAATTTAGGGGAGGAACCAGCCCTAAACACTGCCCCTAAATATCGAGTGGACGCCGAAGAATTTATCCCAAGAAATTATCAAATAAATCAACAATTTGTTCCATTAGAAATGTTCCCTGTAGTTTTATTACATCCGCCATTACCACCGCAATTCTATCCCCATGTTAACCCAGCAGCACCACTTCCACCAATAGAAGCAAACCACTCAAACTCAGTGGATATCCAAAGTATAGTGAGTAAATTGGAACAGGCGGCTCAGATACAAAAGAATGAGGAAGAAAATAAGACAGATGACAGTGACAAAACAAACGAAATAAAGACTGAAACAGCTGAAAAAACCGAAGAAAAATTACCGGAGAAAATTGTGGAAAAGGTGGTGACCGATCCACCTGAAGTGGTGTCACCACCACCACCACTCACAATTAAACCCGAACCAAAGGTGGTGACTAAACCACTTAAACAACCTCAAATATCACAACAAAAGACTGAAAAACAAAAATATTCTGATAGACTTAAAACAAACGCTAGTAGGAAACCACCTGCAAAACAAAACACAATCGCCAACAATCGACTCACTAGCATTCAAACAGGCATTTGTCCTCGTTTGAACCGTACAGCAACGGTTATAAATACCGAAAATAATTCAACAATTAATAAGAAAACATCTGACAATGAATGGGTTTGTGTTAATAATAAAAAGAAGCGAAAACAACAGCGAAACAATGACGAAAAACAAGAGACAATTGTTGAAACAATTGACAGTCAACAACAACAACAACAATTGATGCCTGAACCTGAAGTTGTACAAATAACAAGTGAAAATATTATTGAAAACATTGTTGAAAATGTTGAAATAGATAAAGATTTATTAACAGTTGAAAGTAATGTAACAGTTGAAGAATCTAAACCAATTAAAAAGGAAATAACAAGTGATGGTAACAAAGTACAAAAAACAAAAAAACAGCAACAGAAAAAACCCAAAAAACGAATAATTATAACTGATGGCGCGATGCCGATTAAAGTGGAGAGTTCACCACCTATTGTGGCACCACCTGTTGTGAATCTAATCAGTGTTGATTCAGTAACAATTGAACCACGAATTGAGGATGAAATTGAGCATCAAGTGGTTCAAGGAAAATTGGAAAATGTAAGTAACGCATTTTTGAGTTATTCGCGTTTTTTAAAGACATATTATTACAATAATTTTAGGTGCAGGAAAATTCGAAAAAATCCAAAAAGAAACGAAACAAAATCAAAAATAATATACAATCAACCCCATCAACACAAAGTTTAATTGAAAATATCGACATTAACGATGATATAAGTTCAGAATTAGATCGAATGATAACGCGCGGTTTATATTCGACATTAGAGCAAAGATTACAAAATTACAACCCCACGGACTCGTTTTTAACAACTTTAAATTCAGCGTCAGTCCCTCCCGCCCCTCGGCTAAATAACCCGGTGGTGCTTTCCCCACTTTCTCCACCCGTTTCCGTTGAAATAGAGAAGGCACCACTTCCCAAAGGCAAAATAACAAAAGCCGTCCAGGAATGGATGGAGAAAACAAGAGAACGCACACCGGAAGTGGAAATATTCCGCAAACCGGAAGAACTGCGACAAGAGGTTCTTGATAGGGTTCTAGTTGAGGATCTAGAACCGCTAGAACAAGGCGAAGATGTTCTAGTAGAACGTTCGAGGTAATTATTCATGTTCATGTTCATTTTCATTTGTCATTCATCTTCATTATCGTGTCCGAGTGGTTTTGTAGCTCACTCACGGTCGTTTAGGTCGGTGTCCTTATCCTGGGACTATGATGATTGTCCCAATAGGCCCCAGAGTCCACCTGTTGAGCCGGCAGTCGAAGTACTTGAAGATAGTCCCCTAGGGGCCTATAATTCCTTGTATGGATCAGCAGGAGACTATCAGAGGATCCAATCTGAAGTTTTAGGGCTGCGCCCTGCTAATATAAGGGCCCCCCGCGATGGAGGGCTACCGTATAGGGCTATATGTTGCTCTATCATGTGAAAAAAAAGACTTGAAACATATGATTTTTTTGTTAATCGATGCCAAAAATGACCGTACGAATTAATTACTTAATTTAGTGGCTTAAAAAGTTTGATTTTTTTTTATATGGCGACTTGTTGTTGTTGATATATTGTTAGAAAGCTATTGTTGTGTCTATTTCCATTGTTGAAGAGTGCGCGAGTGAGAAAAAGGACTCTGTGTACCTGTTTTTCATTTCTAATTGTTGCATTCGGCCGTTGCTAGGCTACCAAACACCCGTTGCTATGGTGTTTCGTGACTTAAACAATCGTTGCTAGGGTAAAATTTTGAGAAAAAAACTATCGTTGCTATGGTAAATCATGATGTTACTAGGGGGTTGCTATGAAATTAGAGGGGATAAAAGCAACGATGAAATGTGTTGTCTAGGATACGGTTACTTACAACCACAAATCACTTAGAGAGTTGTTTATTTTGTTGTTTTTTGATTGTTAGCGGGTGATTATTGCAAAAACTGTTTTGTTCTTAGATTTATATCAACGTACAAAGAACGAACAGTTGAATTATTTATTAAAATATCTACTTAATTATTTTTTTTTTTTCGAATTTTAAGCGTTTCGTAATGTCATTATATAATCGAAACATCATCAATATTATTGTTCATTCATTAAATTTGTGCCTTTTCAAGAAAATAAAGACAAATTATGAATTTTTGTGTTAAAAATTGAGTTTTCTTGAATTTTCCAAGTGAGTTAAATTTTGGCGGCAAAACGAACAGTAAGTAGATAACTTCACATTATTTAATAATGTAGCTCACTTCCGTTTGTTGAACAGCTGCTAATTTCAGCTAAGTGGAAAATTATTTTTTAAAAAATAAGTAAATTTGTGTTTTATATTTAAAAATAGATATTTTATTTAGTTTTTCGTTGAAATAGAAATAATTAAATGTATATTTTGTTTGTTTGTATTGTGTATTGTCAGATGTCAAACAGTTAATTCAGTTGTTTCAAGAAAACAGTTTATTGAAGTATTTCTCGTCAAATTGTGTAAAAATACGTAAAATTTATATAAAATTTGTCTGAAATATTATGAATACAAGTGTTTTAAATATAATTTGATATATTTTTCGAAGAATGGAAACGTAATTTGTTCCAAAAATTGTGAATTTCTGTGTGGAGTTATTTGAAGGTTATAAGTGTCATCGGAAAATTTAATTATTCACAAATATATTGTTGAAAATATAGGAAAACTTGAAGAAATTAATAGTTTGCAGTGCGTTTGAAACTATTTTTAAATTACTAAAGTGTTAAGAATAGTGTTGGACGTTTTTTTTTGTTTGAAAGTTGTCGCATGCAAAAGAAAATGGCTGCCGTTTACGCAAAGTCATTCTTTACGAGTTATTATTGCTAAAAACAGATTTTAGAGTGCAACAATAGTTCAGATTGTTAATAATAACTTTAGTTTAGATTGTTGTGAGTTATATTATTGTGATTTTTACAAAATGAAGATTACTTTGAAGAATTTACAGCAACAGACGTTTCAGGTCGAAATTGATGGCAGCAAAACTGTAAGAAATACATTTTTAACAAAGTTTAAACATAATTTAAACGTATTTTTTATTTAAATTTATGGTTAGGTTAAGCATTTAAAGCAAAAAATCGAAGCTGAAAAAGGCAAAGACTACGCTGCTGAAAACCAGCGATTGATCTACGCAGGTATTTCATGAAAAACTAAAAAATTACATCATATAACCAACAAATTTTTAGGAAAAATCCTCACCGATGACAATGCAATATCGGAATACAACATAGACGAAAAAAAATTCATCGTAGTCATGGTTACGAAGCCGAAACAGCCGGAAAAATCTGAAAGTTCTGGAGATAGTGCTTCAGCTGTTTCAGTAGTTGAGCCTACACCTCAGCCAGAGCCAACTCCGGCGGCTGTAGTTGAGCAACAAGAATTGAGTGTTCCTCCATCCGCCGTGGTGCCACCTGTGGAGTTGGCCAGTGCGGAGAGTGCATTGTTGATGGGCCCCGAGTACCACTCTATGGTGCAGAATATTGTTGATATGGGGTACGAGCGGTCCCAAGTAGAGGCGGCCCTTCGGGCATCCTTTAATAATCCAGATAGAGCGGTTGAGTATTTAATAACTGGAATTCCGCCCATTTTGGATGAGGAACCGCCAAGTGGTGAAGCACCACCTGAATTGGCGACGTTGGATAGTGCACCACCTAACCAGGATCCTGGTGAGACATTTGCATTGTTTGGCGTAACTAAGTAACAGTTGTAATAGAACAATAGTAACCAAGTAAAAGATGTTATTAAAATGGCAACACATGTTTGGTGCTTAGCAACGGCTTAAATAATTGTTTATTACCCTAGCAACGCTTGTTTTTTTTATAGTTTTTACCCTAGCAACGCATGTTATTCTTTGTTTTTAAAGTATTTTCAATGTGTTTACTAACATTTGGAGTGTTGTACTTGTGCCAAAAAAAAAAAAAAAATTGAAAACTATTTTTAATGGATGTAGATGACCCTTTGGCATTCTTGAGAGCCCAGCCGCAATTTCAACAGATGCGCCAAGTAATTCAACATAATCCAGGATTGTTAAACGCTGTTTTACAGCAAATCGGACAAACTAATCCTGCACTTTTACAACTTATTTCCCAAAATCAGGAGTCCTTTGTTCGTATGTTGAATGAACCAGGTACGGGGGGCGGTCCGGCTTCGAGTCCTGCGGGGGCCGCAGCGCCTGCTGTGCCACCCGTAGCAGGAGGAAATGCAGGAACGGCAGCCCCTCCTGGTGTCATCCATGTAACGCCTCAGGATAAGGAAGCTATTGAAAGATTAAAGGCTCTGGGCTTCCCTGAACATTTGGTAAATTCTTTACTAATTAAGAAAGTGGTTCGTTCACACAGTGATAATATTTGTTGTGTGTTTGTAGGTGATTCAAGCTTACTTCGCGTGCGAAAAAAACGAAAATCTAGCTGCGAATTTTTTACTATCGCAAAATTACGACGATTGAAACAATTGAGAGTCATATGTACAGTTTTCTTCATCTTTAATCATCTTCATTTATTCCTTTTTCTTCAAGTTTCGCTTAGGTTGAATGTTAATTCATTAAGAATAAAATAATTAATTTGGTTTTTAGTAAAAACAATTGTAAATATTCTAAAAAATAAAAATCATTACATATAATTCAATAAATCATTTAAAAAATACACAATTTTCACTGAAAAAAATGTTTATTTTCCTTCAATTTTTAAATATATTGTTGAAAATGCCGCCCAACAATTAATCATTCCCATAGTTACCGCTAGATGTTGTTGTGTCATGTCATTGGCTCCATCAGATGACATTTGAAGGTGACTGCTAATGTCTGATAGGCCGGTGTATAAAATTATAACAATTGATAACTAAAATATTTAATAGTTGTATCTGAGCAGTGCAGTAACCATGGCGCTAAATAAACTGAGTATCGAATGTTTAAATTTAGCCAATAAAAGAGTATTGATGCGGTATGTAACTATAGTGATTGTTTATTGTTGAAATGCATTGTTATTATTTATTTATAGTGTTGATTTTAACGTACCAATGAAAGATGGGAAAATTACTAACAATCAGCGCATTGTTGCCGCCTTGGAGACTGTTAAATATGCACTGAACAACAATGCTAAATCAGTTGTTTTAATGTCGCATTTAGGTCGACCTGATGGTCAAAAAAATATGAAATATACAATGAAACCTGTTGCTGAGGAACTTAAAACATTGTTAGACAGGTATAAAACAAGGTATACTCGCTTCTTTTATTTGTTTTGTGCCGCAATCAGTATTGAAAATCAATTTAAGGTTAGGATATTTAATACAATTTTTAATTTATTGGTGTTGGTCATTGTTTTTGCTCGTATTTTATTTTATTTGCTGTTTTCTTTACATATATTTTAAATAACCTGTAACAATTCAGTTGTCAATCTATGTAGCATAGACACAAATCACTAGTGACTTCTTACCGCAAACCGTTAAACTATGTTAGTGCGGACACAAACAGTTAGTGGTGGTATGTACTAGTAAATTTCAGGCGTTTGTCATAAGATGGCACTAGTGATTTACTCATGACATCTAACAGTAAACTGTTGAACTATGTTAGCGCGGGCACAAACAGCTAGTGAGGACATATACCAAAAAAAGTTCAGGCGTTTGCTGTAAGATGCCACTAGTGGTCTTCTGACATCTAACAGGAAACTGTTGAACTATGTTAGCACGGACACAAACAGCTAGTGGGGACATATACCAAAAAAAGTTCGGGCGTTTGCTGTAAGATGGCACTAGTGATCTACTCCTGCCATCTAACAGCAAACTGTTGAACTATATTAGCACGGACACAAACAGTTAGTGGGGACACATACCAAAGAAGTTCAGACGTTTGCTGTAAGATGGCACTAATGGTGTACTGACATCTAACATCAAACTGTTGAACTATGTTAGCACGGATACAAACAGCTAGTGGGGACATATACCAAAAAAGTTCAGGCGTTTGCTGTAAGATGTCACAAGTAGTATCATTTTAGGTTTTAATGTAATTTTGCATTTTTTTAGAGAGATACAATTTTTACCGGACTGTGTTGGGTCTGATATTGAGAAAATTTGTGAAAATCCAAAACATGGCAGTGTAATACTATTAGAAAATTTACGTTTTCATTTAGAAGAGGAGGGTAAGGGTGTAGATTCTGCGGGAAATAAAATAAAAGCGTCTTCAGATGATGTAAATTTGTTTCGACAAAGTTTACGTAAACTGGGAGACGTGTATGTTAATGATGCATTTGGTACGGCCCATAGGGCACACAGTAGTATGTTAGGGGACAGTTTTGATGAAAGGGCGGCCGGTTTTTTATTGGCCAAAGAATTAAAATACTTTGCAAAAGCTTTAGAAAATCCTGATAAACCATTTTTAGCAATATTGGGCGGCGCGAAAGTAGCAGATAAAATACAATTAATTGAAAATTTATTAGATAAAGTAGATGAAATGATTATTGGTGGCGGTATGGCCTATACTTTTTTGAAAATTTTGAACAATATGCAAATAGGAAATTCATTATTTGACGAACAGGGCGCGAAAATAGTCGAAAAACTCGTAGAAAAAGCTAAAAAAAATAATGTAAAAATCCATCTACCTGTTGATTTTATAATTGCTGATAAATTCGCTGAAAACGCTGAAACAAAAACTGTAACAATTGAAGAAGGGATACCTGAAGGATGGATGGGTTTGGATATAGGGCCGAAAACACGAGAAATGTTCTCAGGACCTATAAAACGAGCTAAACTTATAGTCTGGAACGGGCCTGCTGGTGTTTTTGAATTTGCTAATTTCGCGCAAGGTACTAAAGCCCTTATGGACGAAGTGGTGCAGGCGACTCAAAACGGCACCACTTCAATCATAGGAGGTGGTGACACGGCCACCTGCTGCGCCAAGTGGGGAACAGAGGACAAAGTATCTCATGTATCCACAGGTGGTGGTGCATCTTTGGAATTACTTGAAGGTAGCAATTGTTGACAATTGAAATATGTTCAATTGTTAAAACAAATGGTTTTCCTTGTTTTAGGTAAAGTTTTACCTGGTGTAGCTGCCCTTAGTGATGCATAAAAACAAAAGAATTAGTTATAGACATTATTAAATGTATTTATAAATAATAAACAATTGATATAATATATGTTTCATTTTGATTGTTGATGTTATCAACTAACCAAGACTAAATAGATAACACCTGTCAAATGTCACCTTTTAGACCAAAACCAAGTAGATAATGTTTTATATTTTAACAATAAAAATATTGTGTGGTAATAAATGAATATAAATTGTAAAACAATAAAATATAAAATGACAATCAGTTATATCTTAGGGGAAGTGTGAAGTAAAATAATTGATGTTTTGTGTCGGTAAAACAGCAACCTGTTTCGAAAACAGTTAATGGCGGATAATGTCGTTTGTCTATAAAACAAAAATTGTTTTCTTAAATATTGCATGAATATAGTGAAACAATTAAGTGCGAAAGTGAAGAATTAATAACAATAAAAGTGTGTTTCATTGTTGCAAGTGTTTGAAACATATTTCATAAGGAATGTAGGGTATAACTTGAAGTAGACCTCTAGGTCTCTAAGCGTCGGGCTTGGCCATGGACGGCGAAAGGTCTTGTCGATTTTGCGACAACAAACACGACTTGGTTCGAATTTTCGATGAAAAAAACTTAAAACACAAGATAGAAACGTGTTTGCCAATAATTGTAAGTTTGAATTGTTGTTGTTTTCTTGTTTTCATTGTTACATATTGCAGGTGTTTCAACAATACAATATACCAGATACAATTTGCAAAAGTTGTAATGAAAAAATTGACAGCTTCTATTTTTTCATACAACAATGTATACAGAACATTGTTTTACTGGAAAAACAATATCACATCGTTGAATCTTGTTTGAAAAACAAGAGAAAGGTTGATCAGGCAGTTGTTTGTGATCCACTTGACTTTCCAATTAAATTATTGACTATTCCTGAAATTGAAACTTTAAATTTTGATTTTAAAAATCAAAATGTACAATTGGTTGATTATGATTCTTCGGATGAAGACGAAAAACCAACAATTATTGACGAAATTGTTCAGCGGAAATGTTTAAAACGAAAAATAACCAGTCCCATTGTTGCACCTCCTTCAAAAATTGCTAAAACAGAAGAATCAAGTTCCAGGAGGAAAAACAGTAAACCAAAACGTGTTGAGTATCATTTAGAATCGGGAACTCAACATCAACAAGTGTGTTTATTATGCGAGATCCAGGTCCCAAATATGGTCCAATTAGCGGCCCATATGTTCGAGACGCACGGCATCGATTTCGCTCAGGTTTACGGGGGGGTAAATGAGAGTATCGACCCTCCTGCCCCCAAGAAAAAAATGCCAGAACTCGTAAAGATCTCAGATGTTTTAAATTTGGGAAAATTGCCTCCCAAGTTAACAGTTGAAGTTGTTGGACAACAAAGTTACAACAATACTCATAATACTCAAGGTTAGTAACAATTGTTTGGTGTCTTAGTAACGGGTGAACAAAAAGTTGTTTGGTGCATAGTAACAAGTGTTGTTGCATAGTAACGGTTGTTTATTTTGTTGTTTTACCTAACAACGGTTGTTTTTAAGCATTTTTAAATAATTTTTCCGATGTTTTATGATGAAATTAATATTTTTAAATATTTTTAGTGGATGATACATTGGAAATAACTCAAATAAATGAACCTCCACCAATTGTTGAGGCCTCAAAACCAATAATGTCATCTCTAAATGATTCACTATTTTTATGTAGTGAATGTCCAGATAACAGAAAACCTTTTACATCATTTCCCGAATTCTCAACGCATCGGAGGGCACAACATCAAATATTCCATTGTGATTTATGCCCCAAATTCTACGGACGTAACTCGCATCTCTGGAAACACGTAAATCGAGTACACAAGGGACATTCAGCGATAACATGTAACCAATGTGGCAAGACATCTGCAAGTGAATACCACTTACAACAACATAAAAACAAAATGCACGCGGCACAACAACAACAACAACAAATAACAACAACAACGGTTGTTGAAACAAAACAAGAACCAGAGCCGGCGGTTGTTGAGACAAATGACGATCTGGAGGATGAAAACGATGCGATTTTGTCTGATGAAGACGATTTATTGAATCAGAAATTTCAGGGTTTTGATTTTAATTCGGTTAAACAAAGTTTTTTAAGGCAAGAATTGTTGGATAAAAAAAATAGATATGTATCGGTTTTGAAGAAAAATAATGTTTTTGATGATGATTTAATTAATAAACCGGACATTAAGGAAAAAACACCCCCACCAAAGGAAATTGATTCTACATCTGATTTGTATACAACTATTATAACGAATTATACGCCGCCGACTAATGAAGGACCTTTTAAATGCCCGAAATGTTTAAAAGGATTTCACAAGAAAAACTTGGTTAAAAAACACAAAAAAAATTGTAGACCACGTTTACAAAAAGATTTGTTAACGCGATGTAAAACATGTTCTCGAATATTTAAAGACAGACAGAGTTTAGCTAAGCATTTAGTTAATTATCATTCCGAATATACATGTGAAATTTGTTCACTGGCTGTCCAATCAAAATGCGAAATTGTTTCTCATATTCGCTTCACACATCCGAATTCCGAGTTGCAATGCTATTGTGGCCAAATATTAAGGTCGAAACAAGATCTTTTAAAGCATAAAAACGAACATAGAGATTCACATGTTTGTCAGTTTTGTGGTGATATGTTGCCTACAAAAATTAAATTAAAAATGCATATTTTGAGTTTGCACAGGAAAATCTTGGCTTTAAGCTGTGGCATTTGTTTGAAATTATTTGAAACTCAGCACATTTTGCGCGCCCATGTAAAATTTGCGCACGCAGATGAATTAAAACCGTTAACAAGTTGTACAGTTTGCGGTAAAAATTATGGTTCAAAATGGAAAACTTTTGATCATTTAAATAAATCGCACGGTCGAATTTTCAAAGCTTGTAAAATCTGTTTAGAAGTTTTCGAATCTGAAAAAGATCTGACAATTCATTTCGATAAAGAACATATTAACATTACTAACAGTTCGCAAACACAAAATAACCCAAAAATGCCTCAAATTGTACAAAATTTGCCCTTAAAACCGGTAGAAAACAAAAAGAGTGTTAAGAAAACTGAGTCGAAATTTGTGGAAAAATATGTTGACAGTGAAAATGAACAAGAAATTTATGAATTTGATAATGAACAGCAACAAAAAAATGGCAAAAACAACACGAGTTTACTTGAAAAACGATTATTAAATAAAGATTTCGAATCAAATTCAATTGAAAAGAAACTTTTATCAACAATTGAAACCGATATGAATAACAGTTCGGATGATATATTACAAAAGAATGATGATATATCATCATCAAAACGGCAAGAATCATCACAAAACAGTGATGATATATTGCAAAACAGTTCAAAACGAACAGTTTACGTAAATTCCAATGATCCGAGTTTATGTGAAATTTGTTTAAAAACGTGGCCAGCTAAAAAACATTTATGGCAACATTATATACGTTGTCATAAAACAACTGCAGCGACAGTGTGCGGCATTTGTTTAAAAACAAATCCAAGTTATTCCGCCTTACAAAGACATTTAAGAGATACCCACCCTAAACTGTTATACGGACAAGGTTTCGGGAGTAACTTTATTTGTAAAATATGCGGGAGGTATCACAATGCAAGCTCAAAACTACGTTTACATATGGCTATACATGTCGGCTACAATAATACTCAAATAGAACCAGAAGAAATTTCAGAAAATAACCTCGATAATAATGAAAATGACGACAATGACGAAAAGTTCGATGAAAATAAAAAAATCGATAATATCGAATCGGCAACTCGTAGTTCGAATTCAAATTCGGACGATTCAGAAGCGACGAATTCGGAATCTGACGAACAAGATTCCGAAAATGACGAAACCACTTCGGAAAATTCCGAAAAAACAGAAATTAAACAAGAATTAATAGAAGATGATTATTACGAATCATTAATCGAAGAAATTGAAGCATCCAGTGATGATGATCCCCAAAATGATCCACAGAATGATCTAGAAAATGATTTATCGTCGGATGATTCCAGATCGCAAAGTCCGAATCTCGAACAAGAAATGTTACGAAACATGATGTGTGAATCGAAATCTCAACGCTTATCGGTAAAATCTGAACCGATCGATTGTATAGATCAGGATCTATGCGAAGAAATCGATATACCAGATGAGGAAGATGTAGAAAATGGCGAGGAAATTGATGATTATGAATATGAAATTGAAATTAAGGAAGAAATCGAACCAGAAGATGAATTGAACAGCGCGATTCAATCTATTTGCAGCTCTAATAATATATTAAAGGAAGAAAACGATGAAAATGATCAAGATGTAGGGTATAAGAGGATCCATAGGGTTAATGAAAGCGAACTAGCAAAAGCGGTCGGAAGCATTCTATAAACTTTATTTTTTGTATATTTTTTTTTACGCATTCCATTATGTATAGATGTATATAATTATGATTTCTTCAATATTCAAATAAATATATTTATATATAAACATTAACAATCTGTATTTATAAATATTATATTAGGTGTGTGAACTTTTGACAAATGAAAACATTTAGCGCCACTCCGAATTTAAATAATAATTCAACTATGTTGTCGATAGATGGAGGAAAATTGGCAACGTTCCACTATATACTTTGAAGAGATAAGTATTTGGGTAGAGTTTAGATGAAAGTTGTTTTTTTAGGCTGTGTTCCGCAATCTAAATAATCAAAGTGATAATGATTACGCAGAATCATATCAATTTAAGTGTTTTAATGATTTCCAACGTTTTAAAAGTATTTTAAATTGTTATTAAGTGTTTTAAAATTTCAGGATTCTTTGAAATGTATGTATAAATTATTCTTAACTGTCTTTAAAATGGTTTGACACAATTTTAAAAGCAAGTAACTTAATATATAATTTCATTTTTTACCTAGTTCAAGTAAATATGTTTAAATATAAACATACATTTATGCGCATGTATTGGTGCGCTATTAATAAATATATAAGTAAGTTAGTTGAGTGAACGTCTCTGTCGCTAGTCTATATACGAACACGAACCGGTGCAACGTCTACTTGACGTGTTTTTATTTAAAGATAACATGGATAATAATAAAAATCCTGCCTTGGAAACAGAAATATGTCACAATTGGTATGTATTTATTGATTTTAATCAGTTTTTAGTGCTTTAAAATTATTAATAGCTGCGGAAATGTGTGCAATTCTATTTAAGGAGATTTATTAATAGACTCTTTTGTATTTAAAACCAAGGTTAGTGTACGGGGAAGAACATACGTCCAAATATCAAATTACGATAAAAAATATGTTTTGATAACATTGTTATTTGTTGATACGTTTGCATTGTTGATAAAATGACGTTTTAATACGCAGTATTTTTAATATTTACAGTAAAAAAGAAGTGCCACAACAAAACTATTTAATGCACGTTGCCCATTGTGCACGGAATGTTTGTATTTGTCAAATTTGCAACGAACCAGTGGCAAAAACTCTTTTGGAAGAACATAAAAATAAGTTTCATAAACAAATACAATGTCCGGCTTGCAAAGAAAAGCTGCAAAGTTCGGAATTACGTACTCACAAAAAGGAGAAATGTCCGAAACGAATGAGTACTTGTCAACATTGTGAATTAGAATTACCATATGCTGATTTACAAGATCATATTTATCATTGTGGAGCGAGAACTGATCGATGTAATGAATGCGGTGAACTTGTAATGCTTAAATATCAAAAATTACATCGAGAGAGCAACCACGGATTCATAAAACTTAATGATGGTGAGTTCTAAATAATTGATATGTATTTATTTGAAATTTTAAAAAAATTATGTAGAACCTGGTCCAATGCCGAGTTGGGAAACTACGAGCGCATCAGGGCGTCAAAATGGCAATTCGCTCAACAATATGCGCGACTTGAATGATGCTTTACAACAATCGGTGCCTATTGTTGAACAAACTAATTGTCAGAGAGAAATAGAGCGTGAGGAAAGAGGTTTAAACGATTCTATCAGGCCTAGAGATTTACCAAGAACTTTCGTGCCTGCGTATGATGCTAGTGAAGACTTACGCGCCAAAGTAAAACTAGCGAGGCATGATTTAAATAATATCAAGCATTCTGTTTTGGCCGGTGAAGAGAGAGTTCGAGAGTTAACGAGACACGCAAGAACTCCAATTAATACAAATTTGATTGCTTCAAGTCGTAGGCCTCCGCCGCAATTTCAAACAAATTTAGTACCGTACGAAAAGAACAAATCATATGCTGTTAATGCTCTGCCTCTGGATATATCCAGCCCCAAAAGCCCTAAATCGGGCTGCTTTACCTATTTAGGGACGCCCGCACAAGAAAATGGGCATACGAGCATCGCTTCCGGCCCTAAACAACTATTACCGCCATTGGGAGCTCCAAGTAATAATAAAGGCGCTGTGCCCCGCAAGAAAAAGGGGCCCGCTCCTCCTGTCCCGAACCAGAGGGGCCCACCAAGTCCGAGGGACGAAATACCGTGCGAATTTTGTGGAAAAATGATACCGCAAGATCGTTTGGTACTTCATGAAGTAAGTAGAAGACTCTAACTCCAAATATACCTATACCGTAAAACACAAAAAAATTAAATCTTTCAGACTGGTTGTCGGCCGGATTTGGCCCAAAAGAAACCTATAGAAGGTGCTGCATCGTCCAATAACAATGAAGTCGAACTACCGTGTGAATTCTGCTGTTCTTTAATACCTGCGTCTAGACTCTTAAGCCATCAGGCCTTATGCGATGTTTAAGCATTTTATTTTTCATAAATATTTTGATATACATAATGTGATCTATTTTACAATTTATTATAAAATAAAAAATATATTTGACAAATAAATAATGATAAAACATATCTAGTTGGTTTTGGTACTACACAGCTGATGCAGTAGGAGGTTGTTATCTAGTTGGTCTTGGTTTGAAAGTGTCGCCATTTTGAGCAAGTGTCATTCAGTGAATGAAAATTATCTGTAAAAGCTTCAAACAATAAAAATATTCAACAATATTACAACAATTACTACAAAAACTATTAATAGTGTCTAATAGAACAGTTATATATAATCAACAATTAAAATAACTTGTTAAAACGTAAGTAGTTTGACATTTCATCGATGACTCATACATTTCTTTTGTGTAATTGTTGTCCGATTGTTAAGGATGGCTGCCCGTAAAAAAGTCTTGCTAAAAGTCATCATTCTGGGTGATTCAGGCGTAGGCAAAACGTCATTAATGAATCAGTTTGTCAATAAGAAGTTTTCCAATCAATACAAAGCGACAATTGGAGCAGATTTCTTGACGAAAGAATTCAACATTGATGATAAAATGGTGACAATGCAGGTATTTATTATTGTTGTTGTTTGTTTGTCGGGGAATAATCGTAATAAGCATTGTTGGAATGTTGATGATACTACGTTATTCTCAGAAATGTCATCTTGATTACGTAGATGCTTAGTTACAACAGTTGTCTCGTTCTTAAGAGATGTATTTACGTTATTTGTTATCATAGTTACGCGTATTATTGTGATTGTTTTATAGTTACGAGATTTATTTTTGGAGATATATGCTTGACAACCATCGTTACGGTTATTTTTTTCATAGATACAAGATCTTTTGCGTAGTTACAATGTTTGTTATCATAGTTACGATAAGTTTTTGCATAGCTATGCTATTTATTATCATAGTAACGCTTATAATTATGATTGTTTCATAGTTATGTTTTTTTTTTTTTTTTTTTTTTGCATAGCAACGCTGTTTATTATCGTATTATTTCTATTTAGATCTGGGATACGGCTGGCCAAGAGCGTTTTCAAAGTCTAGGAGTGGCATTTTACCGCGGAGCCGATTGTTGTGTGCTAGTTTTTGACGTAACAGCGCCGAGTACATTCAAAAATTTAGATTCCTGGCGAGATGAATTCCTAATCCAAGCGTCACCGAGAGATGCAGAGTCCTTTCCGTTTGTTTTGTTAGGAAATAAGCAAGATCTGGAACCGAAAGCAATCAGTACGAAAAGGGCTCAACAGTGGTGTCAAACAAAAGCAGGCATTCCATATTTTGAGACGTCTGCAAAGGACGCGGTTAATGTTGAACAAGCGTTTCAGTCCATCGCAAGGAATGCCTTGGCTCAACAGAATCAACACCAAGATATGTATAACGAATTCCCAGATCAAATAAAATTGACTAACGCCCCTGGAAGAAGTGGAAACAGTGGAACAGCTGATTCGTGTTCTTGCTAAATTGTATATTTGATATTAAACTATTATTATAAATATTATGTCTATATGTAGGTTGATATGTTATTATTTACTATTAAACATTCTGTAATAAATATATTTGGGCTTTTCTGAAAGATTTTTTAGCTGTTTATGAACGGAAAAAATATTTAAATTATCGATTTTGGCATTTGAGGTTAAACTCTCAGCACTCTAAATAAATTTGGAGCACATCCACTCTACACACGTGTAACTAAATTCAGGCATAACTTGACAGTTTGATAACAGCTGACGGTTAAATTAGGAAATAATTACAATTTAAGGAAAGGAAACGTGCAGTTAATAAATTACAATAATGTAATGTATTAATTGTAATCCCCATAAAATTATGAATACATACGCAACACGATATTTTCTTGTACTTAATGTAGACGTAAAGATTATGGAGTGGATCGAAAGAACCTCACACATTACTAAAATGTATTTCCTAAATAACGTATAAGACCTTAGAAATTGGAAGAATGGAACAGAGGTACACTTGTAACTTAAAATTTAGAGTACAGCTGAGTTTGAACGGTTAATATGTTATATTATTTACAATTTTAGGTGCTTAAAGAGTGTTTATATTATGAATTGGGTATTCAACGTGTATTTATGTATAAATACAAATAAATAAAGCAGTACTTATTATGAACACATGTTAGTTTGTATATATGTTGTAGAAAGCGGAATGAAAACAATAAGAATAAATAGTTTAATAATAAGGTGCGTCATATTGAAATAGATTGGGATACGTATGACTTTATTTACCGACAGATTATTTATAGCACTTACTGTTTTTATGTTAATCCAGTATATCCATTGTACTACACTACCACAATAAATTTATTTACACTAAGAATTTTTCATTACGATACACTCGATTCGTTAATACACGAATAATTCAAATATACGAGTAAATAATATAGTTTAGAATAACGGACTATGAATTTCTAAATTCAGCATGAAATTCTCTTTCTTTACATGTCAGGCATGATTTTTTTACATCATCGGAACTCATGTTACAGCCACAGCCCTTTGAAGTTAAATCATTTTTCATTGAAATTACGGAAAGATACGGAAACAGGCTTCATCTTATAAATGTTTTTTGTCCAAACGGTTTTAAGGTTTGGAAATGAGTCAATTTATATTTTAAACCTCGTAGAACACGAATTTCGTATTAATTTGAAGACCAATTCTACCATGGGTTCAACGTTGTACACTTATTTACATAACATCCTGTATTAATGACAGAATAGCAAATGTTGCATCTTACCTAAAACTCACGGTAAACATTTATTTATTCGTAAATCGTTCATACAATAAAATGTAGTGCAATATCATTTCAAATAAAATATATTTGCATATATACAATGTACGTTTATGGATTTGAAATATTATAAAACATAAACAAATTCTAGTTAAAACTTTTGTCTTGTGTTCTGTATAACCTAACTTGCCATACATCGTGTTGACACCGAGATATGCTATGGACATTACACCATGTTTCCCAATCCCTATAAAACTTGCAGTAAAAAGAAGATTTCATTAGAATGAAATAGTTATATATTCCTCTCTCTCTCTTACAAAAATCATTATTGCGGGTGAGTGTTCACTCCTGTTTGTATTATTCTATGTCATGAACGTGTTTTGCTGCCATCTTACAATAAATACATGAACTTTTTTGAATTCGCGGTATGTGTCTGCGCTAGGCGGTAGGTGTCCGCGCTGAGGTAGTTCAGCAGTTTGCTCATAGGTGGCTACGCAAGGTGTGCATTTTCTAAGTGATTTTCAGCGCTTAAAATAATTTTTTTGAAATATTCTTTGATTGTTTCGTACATAACTTATAATTCTGAACAATTTTTGTCTAATACTTTTTTTTCCTAACTGTAATGGTTTAGCCGGAAATGACGTCACATCTTAAAATGGGTAGAGTTAGAAAATTCAAACGTAATTTTTTGGAATCTACGTATTTTTCTGCATACGTGGCCAAATTTTCATAATTTAATATTATATACTTCAACATGTACAAATTTTTGAATATTTTCGAAATTGATTTTCTGCCATCGTACAGTAAACGCTTGAACTTTTCTGAATTCGCGGTATGTGTCTGCGCTGAGCGGTAGGTGTCCGCGCTAAGGTAGTTCAGCAGTTTGCTCATAGGTGGCGCGGCTACGCAAGGTTTTGCACTTTCTGAGTGATTTTCAGCGCTTAAAATAATTTTTTTGAAATATTCTTTGATTCATTCGTACATAAATCATAATTCTGAACAATTTTTGTCAAATAATTTTTTTTCCTAACTGTAATGGTTTAGCCGGAAATGACGTCACATTTTAAAATGGGTAGAGTTAGAAAATTCAAACGTACTTTTTTGGATTCTACGTATTACGTATTACAAATTTTCATAATTTAATATTTTATACTTCAACATGTACAAATTTATGAATATTTTCGAAATTGATTTGCTGCCATCTCACAGTAAACGCTTGAACTAACTAGGTACATACGTAGCTCAACCCATAGATTCAAAAAATCATGCTCTCGGCTTCGTAGGGCTACCCATTTCTGGGGTGGGTACTCACTACCAAAAAATGGGTAGAGATAGAAAATTGGTTTCCCGATTTTTGGCATCTACGCGTCGACTTACCTATGTACCCAAAATTTGGTTAATTAATAGTAATAAACAAAAAAGTTTTTTTTGAAAAAATTTGTTGTAATTTAAAATTGCTCGAAGACGCCATTTTTAAAAATTTAAGAATATTAAAAAAACTTTCAAACTAACCCCCTCTAGAATTTAATTTTGAGAAACATTTTTCAAATAAATTTTGTTTCAAAGTGGACCGGTTAACCGGAAATAATTTTTTTCTCAGTCATGCAATAAACTTCAAAAATTCGCCAGGGCCGTACTTTTAAAAATGTTACAACCAAATTCTAGGTATATACGTAGCTCAACCCGTAGATTCAAAAAATCATGCTCTCGCCTTCGTAGAGCTACCCATTTCTGGGGTGGGTACTCTCTACCAAAAAATGGGTAGAGATAGAAAATTGGTTTCCCGATTTTTGGCATCTACGCATCGACTTACCTATGTACCCAAAATTTGGTTAATTAATAGTAATAAACAAAAAAGTTTTTTTTGAAAAAATTTGTTGTAATTTAAAATTGCTGGAAGACGCCATTTTTAAAAATGTAAGAATATTAAAAAAAGTTTCAAACTAACCCCCCATAGAATTTAATTTTGAGAAACTTTTTTTAAATAAATTTTGTTCCAAAGTGGACCGGTTAAGCGGAAATAATTTTTTTCTTAGTCATGCAATAAATTTCAAAAATTCGCCAGGGCCGTACTTTTAAAAATGTTACAACCAAATTCTAGGTATATACGTAGCTCAACCCGTAGATTCAAAAAATCATGCTCTCGACTTCGTAGGGCTACCCATTTCTGGGGTGGGTACTCTCTACCAAAAAATGGGTAGAGATAGAAAATTGGTTTCCCGATTTTTGGCATCTACGCATCGACTTACCTATGTACCCAAAATTTGATAAATTAATAGTAATAAACAAAAAAGTTTTTTTTGAAAAAATTTGTTGTAATTTAAAATTGCTCGGACGCCATTTTTAAAAATGTAAGAATATTAAAAAAAGTTTCAAACTAATCCCCCCTAGAACTTAATTTTGAGAAACTTTTTTCAAATAAATTTTGTTCCAAAGTGGACCGGTTAACCGGAAATAATTTTTTTCTCAGTCATGCAATAAACTTCAAAAATTCGCCAGGGCCGTACTTTTAAAAATGTTACAACCAAATTCTAGGTATATACGTAGCTCAACCCGTAGATTCAAAAAATCATGCTCTCGCCTTTGTAGGGCTACCCATTTCTGGGGTGGGTACTCCCTACCAAAAAATGGGTAGAGATAGAAAATTGGTTTCTCGATTTTTGGCATCTACGCATCGACTTACCTATGTACCCAAAATTTGGTTAATTAATAGTAATAAACAAAAAAGTTTTTTTTGAAAAAAATTGTAATTTAAAATTGCTCGAAGACGCCATTTTTAAAAATGTAAGAATATTAAAAAAAGTTTCAAACTAACCCCCCCTAGAATTTAATTTTGAGAAACTTTTTTCAAATAAATTTTGTTCCAAAGTGGACCGGTTAACCGGAAATAATTTTTTTCTCAGTCATGCAATAAACTTCAAAAATTCGCCAGGGCCGTACTTTTAAAAATGTTACAACCAAATTCTAAGTATATACGTAGCTCAACCCGTAGATTCAAAAAATCATGCTCTCGACTTCATAGGGCTACCCATTTCTGGGGTGGGTACTCTCTACCAAAAAATGGGTAGAGATAGAAAATTGGTTTCCCGATTTTTGGCATCTACGCATCGACTTACCTATGTACCCAAAATTTGATAAATTAATAGTAATAAACAAAAAAGTTTTTTTTGAAAAAATTTGTTGTAATTTAAAATTGCTCGGACGCCATTTTTAAATATGTAAGAACATTAAAAAAAGTTTCAAACTAACCCCCCATAGAATTTAATTTTGAGAAACTTTTTTTAAATAAATTTTGTTCCAAAGTGGACCGGTTAACCGGAAATAATTTTTTTCTTAGTCATGCAATAAATTTCAAAAATTTGCCAGGGCCGTACTTATAAAAATGTTACAACCAAATTCTAGGTATATACGTAGCTCAAAGATACGGAAACAGGCTTCATCTTATAAATGTTTTTTGTCCAAACGGTTTTAAGGTTTGGAAATGATTTTATATTTTAAACCTCGTAGAACACGAATTTCGTATTAATTTGAAGATCAATTCTACCATGGGTTCAACGTTGTACACTTATTTACATAACATCCTGTATTAATGACAGAATAGCAAATGTTGCATCTTACCTAAAACTCACGGTAAACATTTATTTATTCGTAAATCGTTCATACAATAAAATGTAGTGCAATATCATTTCAAATAAAATATATTTGCATATATACAATGTACGTTTATGAATTTGAAATATTATAAAACATAAACAAATTCTAGTTAAAACTTTTGTCTTGAGTTCTGTATAACCTAACTTGCCATACATCGTGTTGTCACCGAGATATGCTATGGACATTACACCATGTTTCCCAATCCCTATAAAACTTGCAGTAAAAAGAAGATTTCATTAGAATGAAATAGTTATATATTCCTCTCTCTCTCTTACAAAAATCATTATTGCGGGTGAGTGTTCATTCCTGTTTGTATTATTCTATGTCATGAACGTGTTTTGCTGCCATCTTACAATAAATACATGAACTTTTTTGAATTCGCGGTATGTGTCTGCGCTAGGCGGTAGGTGTCCGCGCTGAGGTAGTTCAGCAGTTTGCTCATAGGTGGCTACGCAAGGTGTGCATTTTCTAAGTGATTTTCAGCGCTTAAAATAATTTTTTTGAAATATTCTTTGATTGTTTCGTACATAACTTATAATTCTGAACAATTTTTGTCTAATACTTTTTTTTCCTAACTGTAATGGTTTAGCCGGAAATGACGTCACATCTTAAAATGGGTAGAGTTAGAAAATTCAAACGTAATTTTTTGGAATCTACGTATTTTTCTGCATACGTGGCCAAATTTTCATAATTTAATATTATATACTTCAACATGTACAAATTTTTGAATATTTTCGAAATTGATTTTCTGCCATCGTACAGTAAACGCTTGAACTTTTCTGAATTCGCGGTATGTGTCTGCGCTGAGCGGTAGGTGTCCGCGCTAAGGTAGTTCAGCAGTTTGCTCATAGGTGGCGCGGCTACGCAAGGTTTTGCACTTTCTGAGTGATTTTCAGCGCTTAAAATAATTTTTATGAAATATTCTTTGATTCATTCGTACATAACTTATAATTCTGAACAATTTTTGTCTAATACTTTTTTTTCCTAACTGTAATGGTTTAGCCGGAAATGACGTCACATTTTAAAATGGGTAGAGTTAGAAAATTCAAACGTACTTTTTTGGAATCTACGTATTACGTATTACAAATTTTCATAATTTAATATTTTATACTTCAACATGTACAAATTTATGAATATTTTCGAAATTGATTTGCTGCCATCTCACAGTAAACGCTTGAACTAACTAGTTACATACGTAGCTCAACCCATAGATTCAAAAAATCATGCTCTCGACTTCGTAGGGCTACCCATTTCTGGGGTGGGTACTCACTACCAAAAAATGGGTAGAGATAGAAAATTGGTTTCCCGGTTTTTGGCATCTACGCGTCGACTTACCTATGTACCCAAAATTTGGTTAATTAATAGTAATAAACAAAAAAGTTTTTTTTGAAAAAATTTGTTGTAATTTAAAATTGCTCGAAGACGCCATTTTTAAAAATTTAAGAATATTAAAAAAACTTTCAAACTAACCCCCCTCTAGAATTTAATTTTGAGAAACTTTTTTTAAATAAATTTTGTTTCAAAGTGGACCGGTTAACCGGAAATAATTTTTTTCTCAGTCATGCAATAAACTTCAAAAATTCGCCAGGGCCGTACTTTTAAAAATGTTACAACCAAATTCTAGGTATATACGTAGCTCAACCCGTAGATTCAAAAAATCATGCTCTCGCCTTCGTAGGGCTACCCATTTCTGGGGTGGGTACTCTCTACCAAAAAATGGGTAGAGATAGAAAATTGGTTTCCCGATTTTTGGCATCTACGCATCGACTTACCTATGTACCCAAAATTTGGTTAATTAATAGTAATAAACAAAAAAGTTTTTTTTGAAAAAATTTGTAATTTAAAATTGTTGGAAGACGCCATTTTTAAAAATGTAAGAATATTAAAAAAAGTTTCAAACTAACCCCCCATAGAATTTAATTTTGAGAAACTTTTTTTAAATAAATTTTGTTCCAAAGTGGACCGGTTAAGCGGAAATAATTTTTTTCTTAGTCATGCAATAAATTTCAAAAATTCGCCAGGGCCGTACTTTTAAAAATGTTACAACCAAATTCTAGGTATATACGTAGCTCAACCCGTAGATTCAAAAAATCATGCTCTCGACTTCGTAGGGCTACCCATTTCTGGGGTGGGTACTCTCTACCAAAAAATGGGTAGAGATAGAAAATTGGTTTCCCGATTTTTGGCATCTACGCATCGACTTACCTATGTACCCAAAATTTGATAAATTAATAGTAATAAACAAAAAAGTTTTTTTTGAAAAAATTTGTTGTAATTTAAAATTGCTCGGACGCCATTTTTAAAAATGTAAGAATATTAAAAAAAGTTTCAAACTAACCCCCCCTAGAACTTAATTTTGAGAAACTTTTTTCAAATAAATTTTGTTCCAAAGTGGACCGGTTAACCGGAAATAGTTTTATTCTCAGTCATGCAATAAACTTCAAAAATTCGCCAGGGCCGTACTTTTAAAAATGTTACAACCAAATTCTAGGTATATACGTAGCTCAACCCGTAGATTCAAAAAATCATGCTCTCGACTTCGTAGGGCTACCCATTTCTGGGGTGGGTACTCCCTACCAAAAAATGGGTAGACATAGAAAATTGGTTTCTCGATATTTGGCATCTACGCATCGACTTACCTATGTACCCAAAATTTGGTTAATTAATAGTAATAAACAAAAAAGTCTTTTTTGAAAAAATTTGTTGTAATTTAAAATTGCTCGAAGACGCCATTTTTAAAAATGTAAGAATATTAAAAAAAGTTACAAGCTAACCCCTCCTAGAATTTAAATTTGAGAAACTTTTTTCAAATAAATTTTGTTCCAAAGTGGACCGGTTAATCGGAAATAATTTTTTTCTCAGTCATGTAATAAACTAAACAAATTTGCCAGGGCTGTATTTTTAAAAATATTACAACCAAATTTTAGGTATATACGTATCTCAACCCGTAGATTCAAAAAATCATGGTTTTGACTTCGTAGGGCTACCCATTTCTGGGGTGGGTACTCCCTACCAAAAAACGGGTAGAGACAGAAAAATTAAATTGCATATTTTATACTTTAAAATATAAATCACAACATTTTCACCCTTTAAAACTGTTTGGTATAAGATTCGGAAACAATTTTATTAGATTGCTCATTTATTAATGCATAAAACTTACTGAAATTTCTATAGAAAGTGTAAAATTAAATACATGTACTCTTTTATATTGTTGTTTAGTAGTGAATACTTCGATTTACATTCATATTTAAATTTTATAGTAAAAAGAAAAATTGTGTAAATCAAGCTTTATACCAATATGTGAATCAACCTTTATACTTCAGTGCCATCTATTGGACAAATTATGATATAGGCATCAGAAGCTCAGAATGACGTTTGGGTTTGACACATTAGTGGGATGTACTTACAATTTTATTTGTTTAAAATGTTTTAAACTGTAACAAAGAGTGTTTATGTGTTTATATTATGAACTGGGTAGTAAACAACGTGTATTTAGGTATAAATACAAATAAATAAGTGTTTGAAGTGTATTTCAAATATATCAAGAAGAAACGACAGGTAATTATTGACATTTAAGAAAGATTTGAAAGTATAAAATATACAATTTAAGGTATGCAGGTATGTTTAAAGAATTATTGTAATAAATGGAACACATATTAGTTTGTATATTTGTTGTAGATTGCTGAATAAATACACCAAGGAAGAGTAAATGGTTCAATAAACTAGATGTCAACTTAAAAAAGATTGTAGTATAGTAGACTTTATTTACCGAAGGAAATTCATTTGTAGGAAGGTAAGGATATGTAATAAACAATAGTTATTTATTGTTATAGAAGATAAGAAATATATACCCAAAAACAAACAAGATTATTTCGTAGACTTACAGTTTTTGTTTTAATCCAGTATAGTCTTTGCACTACACTTCACTAGGTACTCACAGACACTAGCACAATAAATTTATTTTCACTAAACACTTGTACTACATTACATTCTGTTTGTTATTGCCGAATAATTCAAATATCCGTTGCACTACTGCATTTCCACAAAGTACTCGCGAACACTTTTAACATTCGTACAGTGAATATATATTTTCACTAAAACTGTTTTGTTAATTGGAGAATAGTCATACGATGTTGTCTGATCACATGCATCAACTGAAGGCTCATTTCTAAATAATTGCAACTTTTATGTTCATTAGGAGGTATGGGTGTGGGGGGTTTAAACATTTAATTAATGGTAGTGGGTTGGGTAATAGATGAATAAAACTAATTTGCAACCGTTAAAAACATCATTTGCTTTCTGTTCTTCGACGAGTCAACATCCTGACCCACCAACGTGGGATTACGAGCCAAGCAGAGTACTAGGTATCACAGAGTTGGCTAGCTTCTTGGCATTATCATAATCTTCATGTTTAAATCCATTTATTTCGGAAGCAATATCGATCTACTTCCGTATGAATCGGACGTTGTGTCATGGCTCACACTAGGGGGCCATGATTAGGCAGTATTTTCATTCCTCCTTTACAACGTGCCACTTAAAATCCCCCATCAACTGCAGTTATTTAAACCCTGGCCAGGTTAACTGCAATTGATGGATGGGTTAAGTCGCACGTTATGTTTCGTTGCAATAATACTATTCCATATATCATCAAATATATGATAATGGATAAGTCAGTCATATATAACAATACAATATTTGTAATATGTAGTACCCAACAAAATAACAATACTAAAAAAATATGAGTAATTATTGTGATAAAAATTCTTGTAATGTATAGAAACAATTTTTAATTTAATATGTTTGAAAATGCTGCCTAATCATGGGACCCTAGTGTGCGTTGTGACCCACCGCCCGATTCATTCGAAAATAGATCGATGTTAGAGACTGCGGTTGCCAAGAGGCAAGCCAAATCTCCACAGCGCAGCGATCACCCACCGCGGCAGTTATGGTCAAGTAGGGCTCCTCGCCTGAAATAGGTGTGGTGGTCGCAAAGCAGACGACTCCTGGACAGCGGTTGAAAGTGGGTTGAAAAAAGGAGGGACATGACGCATTTTAAGCGAGAGAACCTTGTACAATAGGTAAACCTATTATCTAAATAACCTAGAAGACCTATATCAATTTTGTGGAAATTTGCAGGTGAAGAAACCAGCGGCTGAAAGTGGGGTTGAAGAGGAGGGACATGACGCATTTTACACGTGAGAACCTCGCACAATAGGTAAACATATTTTCTAATTAACCTAGAAGACTTCTACATCAATTTTGTAGAAGTTTGCAGGTGTAAAAACTGTTAAAATACAATTTAAAACGCGCTAAATGGAATGTTTTTAATGTAACATTGTGGAAGTGTTACATAATTTATTTGTGTCTAATAATTAATATGTTTTTAGGTTCTTTCTACATCGAGCTTGGAGTACCCGCAAGTTAAAAGCGCCTCCAGCTCCAAGGCATTGGCTTTAGAGACATTGAGGTGAGCATAATTTTGTATTGTACTTTTCTTCTTAGAGTTTTCTTTGAATTTAAACTTTCTTAATAATGATTAAAGTTTATCTAAATAGTTTTTGAATAAGTTTAACGAAATTTTTTAAAAATAATTTTAACGTTGAATGATCTATATTAGTTTACATTGTTGCTGACATTTTTACTGACTTATAAGTGGTTTTTCAGGGCAACGCGTCAAGTCCCACGTCCGGTCTAGTGGCAGCAGCAGAGGCAGATCAGCAGGAGTTGCAGAATTGTATGAATGTTGTATGACTGGTGGCCACTGGTGTATAAATGTTGTATGGTGTGCTTGTGTGATACTAATAAATGTATTATATTATCTTAGGTAAATAATAAATGAAACTGCAAGATCAACTTTATATTGTTTTGTATTCCTTAATCTCATTTGTAATGAAGAAATATCTTGTTAATAAACAATGTTGAATCATATATATTTCTTTTTATTTCCCTAATATATTTCAGGTAGTATTTGATCTGCACTTAAACCTAGTGTAAAAGTGCAGATCTAAATGCATAAATAATCATTGCGAATATTTACAATTCTTACTGTAAATATATGAAATGTGTGTTTATGAATTTCGCTTCCCCCTATAATAACGGCGAAACCCTAAATAAGGTATGCGCTGTTATTACAGGGGGGTTGCGAAATTCATGAATATTCATTTCAAATATTTACAGTAATAACAGTAAATATTTGAAATGGGTTGTGGGGAATGGCATCAGAAGTTGTGGCCTTGAAAAGTAGTGCGCTCTTCACCCCAGGTGGTACTCCGTGTGGAGGAGCATTTAAAATTAATTAAATTAACGGGCGGGAATCACTCCATTGGAGATCGTGCTCTATTTAAAATTAATGCGCAGGAGTTACATTACGAAATATAAGGGTAGTTACATGCTCTATTTAAATTTAATTAAATTTATCATAGTTTCGGTATGGTAACTGTAGCGACCGTTGTCCGTTATGATTATATAACGTTACATCACTCCAGCCAATTAATTAACAACAATGAATTAACTGTTTGCCGGGCTTAGTAGGGTATTAGGCTTCAGTTTGGGGTGCGCCTTCGAATTGTTAACATCATACGATTGTTATTCGATGAACAAAACGGATTTAGTAAAAATATATTCACTGTTCTAGTATTAAAAGTATCCGCGAGTGCCTTGTGAAAATGCAGTTATAGGATATCTGAATTATCCGGGTATAACAAACGGAATACAAGTGCTTAGTGAAAATAAATTTACTGTGCTTGTGTCTGTGAGTGCTTGGTGAAGTGTAGTGCAAAGGATATATTGGATTAACACAAAAACAGTAAGTACTATATAAAATATTCTTTTCCCGCTCTATATTTTCAACGTGCATTTTCAAATCAGCTAATCAGCATTGAGTAATAAACAGTGCTACCAATATTTACAAGTACGAATCAATCTAAGAATATTTCAAAAATTGAAAATTTCTTAGAAAATGCACACCGTGCGTAGCTCTCTAGGAGCCTCGCCATCTATGAGCAAACTGCTGAACTACCTAAGCGCGGACATCTACCGCCTAGCGCAGACACATACCGCGAATTCAAAAAAGTTCAAGCGTTTACTATGAGATGACAGCAAATCAATTTCGAAAATTTTCAAAAAATTGTACATTTTGAAGTATAAATTATTAAATTATGAAAATTTGGGCACGTAGGCAGAAAAATACGTAGATTCCAAAAAAGTACGTTTGAATTTTCTAACTCTACCCATTTTAAGATGTGACGTCACTTCCGGCTAAACCATTAGAGTTAGGAAAAAAATTATTAGACAAAATTGTTTAGAATTATGAGTTATGTACGAATAAATCAAATAATATTTCAAAAAATTATTTTAAGCGCTGAAAATCAGTTAGAAAGTGCACACTTTGCGTAGCCTCTCCATCTATGAGCAAACTGCTGAACTACATTAGCGCGGACACCTACCGCCTAGCGCAGACACATACCGCGAATTCAAAAAAGTTCAAGCGTTTACTGTGAGATGGCAGCAAATCAATTTCGAAAATTTTCAAAAAATTGTACATTTTGAATTATAAAATATTAAATTATGAAAATTTGGGCACGTTTACAGAAAAATACTTAGATTCCAAAAAAGTACGTTTGAATTTTCTAACTCTACCCATTTTAAGATGTGACGTCACTTCCGGCTAAACCATTAGAATTAGGAAAAAAATTATTAGTCAAAATTGTTTAGAATTATAAGTTATGTACGAATAAATCAAATAATATTTCAAAAAATTAATTTAAACGCTGATAATCACTTAGAAAGTGCACACTTTGCGTAGCCTTGTCATCTATGAGTAAACTTCTGAACTACATTAGCGCGGACACCGACCGCCTAGCGCAGACACATACCGCGAATTCAAAATAGTTCAAGCGTTTACTGTGAGATGGCAGCAAATCAATTTCGAAAATTTTCAAAGAATTGTACATTTTGAAGTATAAAATATTAAATTATGAAAATTTGGGCACGTATACAGAAAAGTACGTAGATTCCAAAAAAGTACGTTTGAATTTTCTAACTCTACCCATTTTAAGATGTGACGTCATTTCCGGCTAAACCATTAGTTAGGAAAAAAATTATTTTATTATCCTATTCTTTTGGCCATAAGACCAGGGCTGTTTTTTAATAAATTTAAGAGTTTTGTTCATCTGCCATATATTTTTTACATTTATTTTTATATTTTCTTGCGATTTCCCATCCATTTCCCAACTGTGTTCCACGTTGCTTGACATTCATTATCCGTAGTGAGTGTTCCTATTCTTTTGGCTATAAGACTAGGGCTGTTTTTTAATAAATTTAAGAGTTTTGTTCATCTGCCATATATTTTTTATATTTATTTTTATATTTTCTTGCGATTTCCCATCCATTTCCCAACTGTGCTTCACGTTGCTTGACATTCATTATTCGTAGTGAGTGTTCCTATTCTTTTGGCCATAAGACTAGGGCTGTTTTTTTAATAAATTTAAGAGTTTTGTTCATCTGACATATATTTTTTACATTTATTTTTATATTTTCTTGCGATTTCCCATCCATTTCCCAACTGTGTTCCACGTTGCTTGACATTCATTATCCGTAGTGAGTGTTCCTATTCTTTTGGCTATAAGACTAGGGCTGTTTTTTAATAAATTTAAGAGTTTTGTTCATCTGCCATATATTTTTTATATTTATTTTTATATTTTCTTGCGATTTCACAGCCATTTCCTAACTGTGCTTGACATTCATTATCCGTAGTGAGTGTTCCTATTCTTTTGGCTATAAGACTAGGGCTGTTTTTTAATAAATTTAAGAGTTTTGTTCATCTGCCATATATTTTTTATATTTATTTTTATATTTTCTTGCGATTTCCCATCCATTTCCCAACTGTGCTTCACGTTGCTTGACATTCATTATCCGTAGTGAGTGTTCCTATTCTTTTGGTCATAAGACTAAGGCTGTTTTTTCATAAATTTAAGAGTTTTGTTCATCTGCCATATATTTTTTATATTTATATTAAGGGCTGAAAATCACTTAGAAATTGCATACCTTGCGTAGCCTCGCTACCTATGAGTACACTGCTGAACTACCTTAGCGCGGACACCTACCGCGTAGCGCAGACACATACCGCGAATTCAAAAAAGTTCAAGCGTTTACTGTGAGATGGCAGCAAGTCAATTTCGAAAATATTCAAAAATTTGTACATGTTGAAGTATAAAATATTAAATTATGAAAATTAGAGTACGTATGCAGAAAAATACGTAGATTCCAATCATGTAGGTTTGAATTTTCTAACACTACCCATTTTAAGATGTGACGTCATTTCCGGCTAAACCATTAGTTAGGAAAAAAAATTATTAGACAATAATTGTTCAGCATTATGAATTATGTACGAATCAATCAAGGAATATTTCAAAAGATTTATTTTAAGGGCTGAAAATCACTTAGAAAATACACACCTTGCGTAGCTTCGCCACCTATGAGCAAACTGCTGAACTACCTTAGCGCGGACACCTACCGCGTAGCGCAGACACGTACCGCGAATTCAAAAAAGTTCAAGCGTTTACTGTGAGATGGCAGCAAGTCAATTTCGAAAATATTCAAAAATTTGTACATGTTGAAGTATAAAATATTAAATTATGAAAATTAGAGCACGTATGCAGAAAAATACGTAGATTCCAATCATGTAGGTTTGAATTTTCTAACACTACCCATTTTAAGTTGTGACGGTATTTCCGGCTAAACCATTAGTTAGGAAAAAAATTATTAGACAATAATTGTTCAGCATTATGAATTATGTACGAATCAATCAAAGAATATTTTAAAAGATTTATTTTAAGGGCTGAAAATCACTTAGAAAATACACACCTTGCTTAGCCTCGCCACCTATGAGCAAACTGCTGAACTACCTTAGCGCGGACACCTACCGCTTAGCGCAGACACGTACCGCGAATTCAAAAAAGTTCAAGCGTTTACTGTGAGATGGCAGCAAGTCAATTTCGAAAATATTCAAAAATTTGTACATGTTGAAGTATTAAATTATGAAAATTAGAGCACGTATGCAAC